>CAIGRF010091423.1:0-11706 GCA_903798235.1 Fraxinus ornus
TTTTATTCAAGAAGAAGTTTTATAAAGCAACCTCCCAGTTAAAAATCACAAGCATCCGAATCATATCTTCAAATTTTGAAAAGATCTTTATGGTTTAAATCAAGCTCCTAGAGCTAGGTATAAAAGGTTAAGCAAATTTCAACTTTCAAATGATTTTTCGATGGGAAAAACGAATACTACTCTTTTTATCAAGACTAAAAATGATGAAATGATTATTGTTCAAATCTATGTTGATGATATTATCTTTGGTGCTACTAATATTTCTCTTTGTGAATAATTTTCTAAATATATGATCGAGGAGTTCAAAATGAGTATGATGTTAAAATTGAAATTCATTCCTGGACTCCAAATTAGACAAACTAATGATGTGATATTCATTAATCAAAAAAAAGTATATATTGGACATATTCAAGAGGTTTGAAATGGAAGACTTAAAGCAAATGAACACTCCGATGAGCTTATCCATAAAATTGGATAAAGATGATAAAGATACTTCTGTGTAACTAAATGAAGAGATATGATTTGATCCTTTCTTTACTTAACCGCAAGTAGACTTGATATTATGTTTACTGTGGATTTATGTACTAGATTTCAATCAAATGCTAAAGAATCATACCATAGTACTGTAAAAAGAATTTTTAGATATCTCAGTGGCACTAGATACTTAGGTTTTTGGTATCCAAAGGAGACTCACATTTATTTACTTAGCTATTCAGATGCTGATTGGGCTGATTGCACAATTGATCGCAAGAGCATTAGCGAAAATGTCATTTTCTAGGCTATGCACTTGTGCCATGGTTTAGTAAGAAACAACATTTCACTACACTATCTATCGTTGAAATCAAATATATCTCAACCGCTAGTTGTTGTGCACAAGTATTATGGATGAAACAAACCCTTAGTTATTATCACTTATCATTTGATCGTATACCTATCATGTGTGATAACATTAGTGCTATAATCTTATCAAAAAAATCACATCTTGTACTTTCAAACGAAGCATATTGAGATTAGACACCACTTTCTACGAGATCATGCACAAAAATGAGATATTGTGTTAGAATTTGTAAATACAAAAAATCAATTGGCCAACATTTTCACAAAACCTCTAGCGCTTGATAGATTCTCACATATCCGAAGAGGTTTAGACTTTATTGATGAATCCGAACAACATGGCTAAGTTGAAATCAAACTTTATGTCCTTATGTGATTAATCTCTATATATGATATTATGTGATATTTATTGCATGTTTGATTCTAGTAGGGTATATTAAAAAAATGGACGAGTTAATCGGACTGTCTAAACACCCCGTCCGATTTAGCAGAAAGTTGGAATTACTACAACCTGTTAGTCGCGAATCTGATTTTTAAAATTGCATATCAAACCCATTTTCTTTCATTTTCTTCCATCTTTCTCTCATTTCTCTTCCTAAATGTTCACAAAATCCTTCATATTTTCATCTCCAATCAACCCCAAAAATAAAAAACCCATCACTCTCACACCTCAAATCTCTCAAAAATTCCAACAACCAAAATTTCAAAATTCTAAAATCCAAACCCTAAATTCTTTTCTTCATTTTTGTTTCAAATTTCCTTCAACAATCTTTCAAAAATTACGGGGCCTAAAAGGTTGGGGAAAATATTTAAGAGAGCCATGAGAAGATCTCCTCCTCTTTCCTGCGATGAAGAAAAAGAAATGGAAGTGCTGAAAAATTCCTTTGAAAAATCACTCATTCTCATTGTTAAAAACGCTGATTTTTTTGAATTTACTCTTAAAGCATCCACTTTTCGCATTGAATAATACTTTGTGAACATGAGTTGGATTTCGATAGTGACTATGGACGAACATGCCTATCCCAACCTTATGAAAGAATTTTATAGAAATATGTGTCTTAGTTGCACTTCGGATAATATTTCTTGCATGATCAAAGGAAAACAAATTATCATTACCAAATACATTATCCGAACCATACTCATACTCGAGGAATGTGAAAATCAAATCTTTCTACAAAAACCCCATCACACTTTTAAAGATATGATCCCGTCTCCATTTGTCGTGAGGTAATGGGCAAAAATTCTGAAAATCCCGTAAAACTTAGTGCAAATCAACTAATCATGCCTAGCAAAGTTTTACAAAATATCATTGCCCATATCATCCTTCCACGAAAAGGTCATCGAGATGAAATTAACAACTTCAATTTTTTTATTCTCAATTCTTTCATGGTTGGATGAAAATTGGATTTTTCAACTATTGCTCTTAGACACACGAAACTAATTCATTCCACTCAACATGTCAAAGTCTTACTCTATGACATGCTTCTTACCAAGATTTTTAAACTTTTCGACGTCTTTACATGAAGAGGATTTTGTATCTCTTCGTCCTATTGATACCATCAACATTCACACTCTCAAGAGTATGAAAATTGTAAAAGAGACTGGAAAATGGATGACCCAAACTAAGGGGTTTGATGCGGAGTTGGGTCCCCAACCTTACCACCTGAAGGAGGTGAAGAGAAGGATGATGATGATGATGTTGCACCACATCACATCCCAAGCTCGAGTTCTCCACATCCTACCGAAGGATTTACATTCATCAAAGATCATTACAATCTCCTTAGCGGACGCATTGATTCACTTACATCCTCCATCGACGGACTTGGCGGGATGCTTCACCAATTGCAAGTTCAACAAGGTGCAATACAAGTTCAACAAGTGGAGATACAAGCTCAGCAATAGTCCTTTTATGCCTACAACACTCATCTCAGCAAAATGCTTTTTATGCTCACTTTTCTCCACCGCCTCCTCTAGAGCCTTAACTATGATTTACATTTTGTGCTTATGTATTTTGGATACACTTATGTTAGTCTAACCTCTTCGTGCTATCAAATCTCGTAATCTCATGTTTTTATGACTATGGATACGATATACTCTATATTGAACTCTAATTAATTGGCATTTGTGTTAACTCTTAAGGTGGAAATTTTCTCGCTATTAATGGTTCCTAAGGTTGTGTTTTTGCTCCCCTCTCTATACTTTTTTGTATATGCTAGAAAGGGAAAAACATATGAGATGATATACATATGATTGAAAAAAATGTATACTTGACAAGAATGTCATAAATTGATGAATATGATTGAAATGGTTATTCGCTTGTAAAAAATAGGGGGAATGTATGAATTACATGTGATAACTAAGATTCATATTTCTTGTCAATTGTTTGATACCAATTTGCAATCATCTTATTTGTCATAATCAAAAAGGGAGAAATTTTTGACATATGGTTGACTTTATCCTTAATAATTTGATCATAACAAACAAGTTAAATTTTTTATTTCTAACAATTGAATTTAAGTCTTCAAAACTATTGTTACATAGCTAATCGATTGAGAACAAATAGCTCACTATCAAAAGATTCGCATTACAAATCGGACGTACAATAAAAACTGAGTGTAAGTCAAGTATTCAAGATAAATCATTCGAGATAAATATTTTCAATAGTCAAACATCGAATGAAGATATTAGACTAGATGTTTGCATTATTTTGAAAAGGTATAACGCTTTAATTTTTAGCAATTAACTATTAAAGCACAAACAAATTTTTATGCATGAAAACTCGTAAAACACTTGCATAAAAATTATTCTTCAAAGCTTAATTTGAAAATTATATTTAAACTTAGATTACACTTTATAAATATCAATTTTTTTGAAACACAAGTTGAAAACATTATTCAAAAGTCCACATTTTCAAGTCAAAAATAGAGTTAGATGTGTTTACCCAACCGGAGAGTCTGGTACCTCAAATGGACGCTCGGTTTGATTCAAGGAGACATCCGGATAGTCAAACGGTCATTTTTTTATCGTTCTTATTTCTAACGCAAAATGGCTATGTGGATGTCCTATTGCTTATTTGGTTTCACAGATAATTTTGTTCATTGAACTCTATAAATACATTCAATATTTTCATTCATTGCAACACTTTTAAAGAGCATTTGAGTGAGACATTCTTGAGCAAATTGTATTGATTTTACATCTTGTTTATCTTTATGAAATCATTTACTTTGAAAAACTTTTGATTGAATCAAACTTTTGAAAACATCTTTCCGATCAAAGTTTTTCTTATTTCATTCATTGCTATTTATTGAAGTGTTAGCCTCTTTCTCTTCTAGTACTTAATTTGTTTATATCATTTATTAAGATAGAAGTTTCAAATTGTAAAATCATTCTTCTTTAAATCTGTGGTTCATATTGAGGTCCCTAGAAAGCTCAATAGTTTGAGTCATATTGAAGTCCTATAAATTTCAATATTGTAAAAGATTGGTGCTCGTTATTTTTAAGTCACCGAAAGTGTTGTAAGAGTTTGAATTGCATCATAAGTCAATCAAATTTAGTGAAAATGTCTTGCTCGTGATGGAGAGCTTGGCAACGGATGACGTAGATCATTGCTTTGGATCGAACATCTACAATTATATCGTTTGCACAAACTCTTTCCTTTCATTTATTGCTTTTTATATTTGTACATTTTACTTGATTGAATAATTCATTCATAACTTGTTTGAATTTTTTAAAAAGTTTTAATAACCGACTCACCCCTCCATGGTTAGTTATTCTTGGACTTTCAAAAAAGTAATATATTTTCCAATTTTGCAAGTAACAGACCGTCCACCTAGATTTTTTGATTTATGCCCTCTCCTTAAAGTTTTTGGATCAAGTCATCCGTCTACCAATCTTGATACTACAAAAGGTTCAGAAGAAATTAATCCTTAAAATTATACTCAAAACCTTGATACGACCAACAATTGTTACCATTAGTCACCAATTTTTTTTTTTCATTTCTCAACTACACCAACCAACATTTATCTCCTTCACTATTAATTCTTTTTGCCCATAAACAATTTCAATCATCAACTCCTGTTTTGTGTTGCACTGCCAATTCAAATCTTCGAGGCTGGAAATTTTTGAGAAGCCAACATGTGAAACCCTACATTAATGATCACAACCAAAAAATAATGTTTTTTTTTTCTTTTTATTTGAAGTGCAAGCTGTCGCAATAGAAAAAGCGTTGCACTTTGTGGTTAAACCTTGGATACTTAGTGATAAGTATATTGTATACATTTATCTAAATCATTAAATTGAAGTATTTATTATTGATTTTAATGAGTTATAGCTTAATTTTGTATTAATCTTGTTTTTCAGGTAAAACAAGATGCAAAATGGTCAAATTTGAAGAAAAGAACGAAAAATCGACAAAAACGAACAATTATCAAAGTTCGAGGACCAAATTAAAAATATTCAATAGTTGATTCGGACCCAAATACAACGGTTGAAGTGCATATGGGATCAACTTGATGAAATTTGAGGCCAAACGGCGAAAATTACATGCAAAAAGACTAAAAACACCCTGGACGAAGTTCATGGACCAATTTCAGTCCACCACGCGTAGGCAAAGAGAATGCCCATACGTGAGCATGGACAATTTTGGACCAGATGGGGCAACTTTCCTTCTATAATCAAAACTCTTTTGGATCCCAGTTTGAATGTGATTTTAACCTAATTTTCACCATCTATAAGAACAAGACAAGGACAAAACCTTAAGATATCTCCCTCTTTAGTCTCTCATACCACACATATGACAAAATCCTCCAAAGAAAAAGAGACAAATTCTCATCTTTTAGGAGACAATATCAAAACTAGCAAGGCATTCATGACAATTTATAAAAAGAATTTGAAGATTCAAGGTGTGGATTTAAGATGAAGATCAAGAAATCGATTCTCCATCAAGATTATTATATTATACTATGATTTAGATGATGTCTTTTATAAATCTTTGTATAATTCATATTTTAATATGCTAGGCTAGATTCTCTTGTATTGGATTAAGATGAAACATTTATTTATTTATTTTTAAATCAAAGACAAGTAGTTTAGTAATTCTCTTGTTTCATGATTAATCTTGAACGTCTAGTTGCAATATTAAATTCTTGTGCAATATTTAGATAATTAGTTGCTTATTGTAGTATTGCGAGGCTCACAATAAGTTTGGAACATTACATGATTAACACACGAGCAATAAATGTTAGAAAAGACGTGTATGATGTGTGTAGTCTTATTGATAATCCTGTGGTTTAATGCATTACTTTGTATATGAATTTGGACTAAGAATTGGACTAGATTGTGCTAAGAATAGAGTTAACTTATCTTGGAAAAGAAAGTTGAATATAATAGATTTATCTATTGTCATGAATGCATGAATAACAATAAACTACATAGTTGAGAATTGAAAATAGATAACAATATATGGATTCTAAATCTAGTACAATCATTTTATAATTCAATAGAAACAAATGCTTTTTACATAATTCCTAGAATAATTATAACAAACAAATCATTTTTGTTTTATTGAAATTTGAATTTGATAGAAAATTAGTACACATGAATTAGAATTTATTACTCATGGGACGATAATCAATTCACCGTGTATTACTTGTCAATGATCTCGTACATTTGTGAAATTTATTCAAACAAGTTTTTGGTGCCATTTTCGAGAAATAAGTTTTAATTGTTTAATTTGTGTTTATTAGTTTATATAGGATTCAAATTATCTTAATTTTTTTTTGCTACACCTGATCTTTTACTTGTTTGGTTTTCTTTTCAGTGGCTATCTAGCAATTTATGCAAGATTCTAACGAAATCAAGCTTTTAACATTGGATATCAAGATTGTAAGAACTTTTAGACAGAAAAGGGAGCACATCAAATAGCAAAATAAAAGGAAACAGTGAAGGCATAAAAAGAAAATTAAAATCAAGTTCAGTTATCACCAGATTCGCTAGCACAACCAGTTCTTCTAAAGGCAGTTGTCAATGATGTCGAACTATTAGTGGGGGATTATGTGATTCCCATTCCAGCTCCTATATGCAGGCTAACTTCCGTCTTCAACTAGATGTCATCAATCTATTTCAAAATCATCAAAGACATCAGATTCTTTGGGAAATCAACTGAGAATCCACATGAGCATATTCAAACTTTCCTGATGCTTTGGTCATTAGCCATGAAGGAATATCTGTCGATGTCTTTCGAACGCATCTATTCCCCCACACCTTGAAGGATAGTGTAAGTGATTTGTTACATTATCTACTTCCTGGGAGCATTGTTTATTGGAATAATATGGTACGAAAATTTACAATGAAACTCTTTCGACCGTTTCGAGTTCATTAAATCAAGAATGAGATATGCACTTTCAAGCAAAAAGATCTCTAGAGCTATCTAGAACTATGAGAACGATTCAAGAACTATTTCAAGAAGTGTCCCAACCTTGACATTCCTAAACAAGCTCAAGTCTACTTTTTCTATTCAGGCTTGCATCATTAATACTGTAACATAGTTGACGCTTCAACGAGAGGATCAGTAATGGACATGCCCATAGACAAAGCATATGAGTTGTATTAAAGTATATCAGGGAGTTAGTCTATGTGTCCATCTGACATAGACACTCATAAGAAAATAGCAAGGATGCACAACATAGATGGAATAACTACTTTAACACCCCAGATGGAGGAATTGACAAAGAAGCTGGACTGCTTCATTCAGATAGGCACATGGTGCAACATCTTACACCGGTCTGTGAAAGTTGTGGGGACAAATCATACAACAACAAGTTGTCCACTGGCTTCCACTCATACATATCTATTTGAAGAGGCACAATATGCACTGAATTTCAAGAGGCAACACAACAATCCTAACTCCAATACATATAATCCAGGTTGAAAAATAATCTAAACTTCTCATGGGCTAACAATCATGGTCAAACAAATTAGATTCAGAGCAACCCACAAGGATTTCAACAACAATAGGAGGAATCATCGATGGAGGATCTAGTGGTTTGGAACATCACAAAGACTGGGACTGCGCTCTAAAATTAGCAGGCCTCTATTAAAAATTTGGAAAATTAGGTGGGGACAAATAGCAGTTGCGTTGTCCAACGGAACACAATGTACCCTGACAAGCGACATGGAAAAGAACTCATGAGAACATGTGTTAGCTATTGGAGCTATAGAATATGAAATAGTTAACATACCGTCAATTACATTTGTTGAGGTTGTACGAGCTTATGTGTTGTCTATCATATTCCCTCAAAGGCTTCGAAAGTAGCCAAATGAGAAATAGGTTCATGTCATTACAAATAGAAGTAGAGATCAACAACTAGAAATTAATGTAAAAAAGAAAATGATTGAGAGAATTAGGTACCCACCACGAGCAAAGAGCAAGTGGTTCAGTTTGAAGAATGAACAAAGGTTAATCAAGAAGAAAATTCAGACAATCCATAGGTTAAGAAAACTATTCTTGTTCAATAAACATATACCTCCAGTCCCATTTTCTCAAAAGTTGCAGAAGAATAAGCCGAAAAGGTAGTTTGAGAAGTTCTTAGATGCTTTCAAGCAACATCACATCAATATTCCTTTCATTAACGCAATCTTACAAACTCTAAATTATGCAAAGTTTCTGAAAGAAATGTAGACTAATGAGAGAGCTGATATAACATGAAACGATGGTATTATCTAAAAAGTGCATTGCAATCCTGCAACAGAACCTCCCTCCTAAACTAAAAGATCCGTGGAGTTTCACTCCACCTAGCTCTATAAGAAATTCATATAATATCAATGCTTTAATTGATTTTGGAACAAATATTAATCAATGCCATTGTATATTTACAAGTCAACCAAGTATCATCATGGAATGGTTGAGGATATGCTCATCAAAACTAGAAATTTCATATTTCCAGGTGATTTTATCATTCTTGATGTAGAAGAAAATCAAGACATGCCAGTAATCTTAGGAATATCTTTCTTAGCAACTGGATGAGTATTAATGAATTTTTGAAAAAGATTAGATAATCTTGAAGGTGGAAGACAAACAACAAATTTGCACCATAAATACTCCACTTAAGCAACATGCCTACCTCGAGGAATGTAAAAGAATTGACGATGAAGTAAATGATGATTATGGAGTTCATTGCTACAAAAAAAAGAAAAAAAGAAAAAGAAAAAGGAATTGGTAAATTGGTTGGAGCAACTAAAGACTAATATGGAAATTTTGAAATTTTAAAATTCCCTTTTCAAGCCACCATAAATAGCTAAAACAACAAATTCAAGTTAATGACTATAAAAAAAAGCTCATTGGGAGGCAACTCAATTTTCTTTCATTTTATTTATTGTGTTTTCTAGATAATAGGATTAGAAAATTTTATTATTTTTAATAGTTTATGTATCTTCATCCCCATATTGTCCTATATGTTGTAATGTATTTGAGTTTAATATGATTTGTTCTATATTATTAATGATTAATTCCTTTTTATTTTGTAGGAACTTAAATGAAAACACACGAACCAACAATAGACAAGGATAATAACGTAGCTAAGTGGATCATCTAGCGCCATTTTTTTTAATTAGCCCCACTTTCAGAAGTATATTTGGGGAGTATCTTATTTCCTTCTTTAACCTTTTATTTTACTTAGTTGATAATATTTTTAGGCATTGATGGTAATGTCTTATTTAAGTTGGGAGGTGGGAAAAATATTGAGTTATTATTTCTTTTGTATGTTTGTATTAAATTTTACTGTTTTACTATATAAGAAAAAAATTAGAATAATTTTAAAATTTTATAAATATCAAAAATATTTTCTTTTTATTTGAATAGTCAAAGGTCATTTTTGAAAATATGGATTCAAATTTGGGTCATTTACACATATTTCCCTATTTAAGTTGGGAGGTGGGAAAAATATTGAGTTATTATTTCTTTTGTATGTTTGTATTAAATTTTACTGTTTTACTATATAAGAAAAAAATTAGAATAATTTTAAAATTTTATAAATATCAAAAATATTTTCTTTTTAGTTGCTTGCTTGTGGGAGTTAGTTAACTTTACCGACTATGATACATATATTTAGAATTATGTATTGATTTATGAATTCTAAATAAATTACATGCGTAAATTAATTGATGCTTATCCATGTAAAATTTGGTATTAATTACGAATGTGAATTAAGTTTTGCATCATTAAGCAATGAGACGATTCATGCTTGATAGGTTGAAATAGTGAAACTTAGATATGAAATCCAAAAATCACTACATTATACATCATTAGACAGATTTTAATGTAGTTTGTGGCAATTGAACTGTTGTATGAATATATTAAGATGAATGAGGATTTCATGTGTCCAAATTCTTGTGTGGATTATTTGAGGACTACAAGATGAAAATTAGAGATCTTTTTTGAGAATGAGTATTTAATGAAGGGCATTATACAAATCATTGCATAAAGAGGAAAAAAAATTCATGATTCATGAGTGAATCTACCATATAAAAAGATCCCAATGAGGACAATTATTGAAAATTCCAAAAAGAAAACTCAAAAAGGGATCAATCTAGTGCATGAAATAGAATACGTACGGTAAACTCGAAAAATCAGGTGCATGAAAACATAAGCACTACATGAATGGATTAAACCTCAAACATTTATTTGAAAGAATTAGACTTTTGACATGTGATTATTAGCTTGGTTGAGTTTTAGAGGTTGGAGTAGTCAAAATATAAGAGAATCCTTATTTGTTGAAGTGTTTGTTTGCAATTAATAAAATCCAATCAAACTAGAGAGGGTGATGATTAGTATTATATAATTTCAATCTTAGATCACACCTCGAAAAAAGTTAAAAGAATAGGTTTGGAATGTGTATAACACGAAAGAAGAAACGATAAATTTAACTATTAGGGAACGAAAACTAAATCAAGATATAAATTTATGGTGCTCTACATGAATGTTCACACACGCGCCAATCTTGCACTCGATAATTAAAAATTGATTTTAGCAATGTAATTTTGAAGTCGCTCGACATTTTATTTAACCAAATTTGTTAAAGTTGAGTTTAAGTTAGGTTATGTCAGGGTAGAGAGAGAGAAAGAAACATAGAAAAAGAAAAAGGTGAAAGAAACATTGGAAAAGGGTTTTCATGTGCATTATTTAACATTTGTTCACAATATCTCAAATCTATCAAGGTAAGATACTTACTTATGTGCAAGTGATTTATTTCGTATGTTTTTGTGTATTCAGTTATTTATGCATGAATTGTCAGTGGATTTTCGGGTTCTTTATAAAGAAATAGAAATCTTTTGAAAATTTAAGATGACCTAAGATGGGTGTGTCACTTGATCACCGATATACTTTATAAAAGAAGAGTGGTATTAAGTGTTCAAATTGATTGTTATATAATTGTGTATGGAAACTGTATGTATCTTATTGGATAATTTTAAATACTCGCTCTTACAATAATTTTACAAGTGAGTTCAGGTCGATCGGATTCGTGGCAGAATGGTGATACGGGGGGCTGCCAGTGGATTGAAGGAAAATTAAACAGGTTTTTGTCTTTCAATTTATTAGTTTAGTTTGTTCAAGAAAATGTTATTTAATTAGTTAGATGATTATGTTTTTTTAAAGATACAATTTTCATGTTATAGTTTAAATTTATGGATATTCCAATTATTTTTTTATTAAAAAATATTATTTTATCGTTTCGCCTTCAATACAAAGAAAAGTGAATTTTTGATAACATTTCAAAGTTTATAAAAATTGGGGTGTTACACCATCACATTTAGCCCACCCATCCAACCACACGCTACCACAAATGACCCCCATCGCTGCCAAAACCCCAACTCACG
>CAIGRF010091423.1:14387-28670 GCA_903798235.1 Fraxinus ornus
TTTTTTAAAATAAAAATATTAAGATAAACCCTCCTCATTTATCCGGGGATGGGACCGGCTACTTCAATTTCGAGTAGGCGGAGTTAAAAATTCGTGTACACGAACAACTTGTAAATGGTAGAGAATAGAGAATGAGAGATTGATATTGATAGTAAGTTTGATGGGAAAATAGTGTTGTAATGGGTGGGTATTTATAGAGGAAGAAAATTAGGAAAATGAAGAAAAGAAAAAAAAATTTAATTGACCAAACGGTCACTAAAAAATTCAGTTCAGTGACATGTTTAATGGTTTTAATTTTTTTTTTTTATATACACTTAGGCGAGCCACGAGCCACTCAGCTCGTGGCTCGCAATAACGAGCCGCTTGACGAGCAGCTCGTCTAGTGAGCCGGCCTGTTCGGTTCGTCTCGTTCGCCCGCTCGACTTGATTGCCACCTCTAGGTTCATCGCGATTTACTTACCAAGGTGGAACGTGGTGTGGTTTGAGTGGACTTATTTTTTGTTTTTTTTTTTCTTTTTTTACTTTTCTTCAATCTTTTTTATTTTCTTAATGGTTGTGACTCCTTTTCGAGAAATAACATCCAAAACATTCTTACCCCTATATAAAGACCTCGTTTAGGTCAAACTAAACGGGAGGAAAGTGCTCCAAAACAAAAATTAAAGAAAAACTTAAGAAAATCTAGGGTTTTCGAGACTTGGCGTAGAAGAAGGTTATCATCAATTTTTTTTTCTCATTCTTCAAATTCAATGTACTCCAATTCTTTCTTGTATTTTTCTTTCCCATTAATATGTAACTAAATTCAAAGTTTAAAAGAACGATGTTACTTAATCTTGAACCTTTAATTTCAATGCTCAAGATTCTTGAATTTTAGTCTATCATGTGTTGATTTTACTTGTATTCGTTATTGTCTTTGAAGTACTCTGCCACCATTTCATTGATGTGTGAATTTTTAACGAATCGAGACAAAAGTTATAGAATTAGACAAGGGTAAATTAGGCACACTACACTATTAAATTAATCAAATTGAATAATACACTTTCAGATTAAATAAAATACTAACTACGTAATTAATACGTCCTAAAAGCCAAAACCCCAAAATCAGATCCCCTATTCTCATTCTCCTTAATGGTTCAAAAACGAAACCCTCTTCTCTGATCTCCACCATTTGCTCTCTGTTGTCTCCATCTTAAGGTTTCGGCTATTCTAGGTATAAACGAAGGGCAACAAATTAGCAATTTCAACACCAATGGTTCTCAAGTAAATCTCTCTCTCTCTTCCTCCATATCTACACACACATCTGTATGTAAGCACATATCTGTTACAGTATAGCATTTTTGACGCAGATGGTGTGTGTTAACGATAATCAGAATTATTTTATTTAAATGGTAAATTGATAGTTTTATTTTTATTTTTTGACTTCCAGGTGGGAGAAGATTTTGGGGATTTTCGAGATTGAAAGGGGACCGTCGGGATAGTGACCGGAATAAGTTACCGGATAGGACCGGACAGATCTCGGAGTCTTGCTCTCAGATGGTTCTCCAATTGCACAATCAAATTCAGGTACGTAATAATTTTTACCTTTTTGGTGTAGCATTAACAACTTTTCGTGGTGTATTTGGTGATTTGGCATTCATGCATTCCAAGATGTTTTGATTATAATCAATGTGACATGGAGATACCTACTATTTTAATTTTTAGAGCTGTATAGAATTTTATTTATCCTTTTTTTGTTAAAGTTGTAGAATTTCTGCTGTGTTAATAGTTGTAGTGGAAATGTTAATCTTTAAATGAAGAACGTGTGTACTACTAGGCGATTTCCAATGTTTTTGTTAAATCAAATTTGTTGAATTTCTAATGAGTTTGAGGGCTTACATTCGTGAATCTGATAGGTATTCTTTGATGTATTCGTGAAGCAGCCGAATATTATAACCAAGCCTTCATGAAGCACCTATAAGAAGTAAAAGTGGGTTGGGTGGGGTGGGGTGGGGTGGGGGAGAGGCTAGGATGCTAACAATTATCAATTCAGAACATTGTAATCTACATTGTTCTTGCTCATGTGTACGGTGCAATACATCAATAATATGATCCCCATGCTTGACCTATAGAAAATGAGAATCTATTCAAAATGTGAATTGATTAAATTTGACGTGTAATTGATTCAAGAATAACAAGCTAAAAGTTTTGTAAATCTATCACATTTTTGGTTTTTTTTTATTATATTGTAATAGTTAAACTTTCTTATATATTGTAATAGTTAAACTTTGAATATTGAATAAAATGATATTTTTCTCATCTAAATTTAAATGATATGGGTCCATTTTGAAATTCCAAATATGCCCTGTTTAAGAAGATTGAATGCAAAAATTAAGGGACATAATGGTCTTTTCATCAGTTCACTTTAATTGATTGGTAAGAAAGTGGTCAACGATGGCTGCTACAGTGTGGCATGCTTAACTATATAATGTTCGGATTTCTGATTAAAATCTAGAGAGAATGGCGCCCTAACAGCCGCTTAATGCATTCATGCAAAAGTGCTAAAAAGGTCAAAGACTTGTGTTCCATTGAACTTGTGTTTTCCGGTTTTGAAATTTTATGGCTTACAAATGAGCTGACATTCGATCTCCTTTTGAGTTATATGTACAATTATTGAGAACGCGACGGATCAGAGTTTGGCCAAGCTTTAAAATAAGTGAATGATACATTTAAGCAATATTTTTATATCCAAATATTTCGATAAATTAGGGGTTTTTTCACAAGTTATTTATTTTTCAAAATAAATCCCACCATACTTGGAAAACTATTTCTTTAAATTTAATTATGATCTCTATTATACATAAAATGCTCTTTAAAACGTTCTCAAGTGGTTTGCAATAAAATTGTGACGCATTTTAGTCACACGACAATGTGGGATCAACCACACTACCACTAAAACTAGTGCTAGATAAACATTATTCACTAAGAATCTTACAGAAAAGACATTGTCCAGTGAAAGACAAATATTTCACTGTTCTCAACATTCTCAAGCAATAAGGGTTCGTTTAGCATTATTCAGTATTACCCAATCATCCATAACAAACATTGCCATAAGGGTTTCTAAACTTCTATTCCAACAAGTTCCCTTGTGAGTACATAGTTTACGGGAGTATAATCACAACCCAGATCCCGACCATGGCAACCATTCGAAGCTTAATAATTCCTACTCAAAAAGAGGAAACTATTAGGATCACAAAAGATATAGAGTTGGAAAGAGTTTTTACATATTAAAAACAAAGAGTTTTAAAGGTACACTCAACAAAGAAGCTGATACACATATATGCAAATGAGAATTTGAAAACCACACACCATCTTTGGCTTGATAATAACATGCTGCATCCTATTTTCAATTTTACAAGTATATTACGCTTTATCTCAAGTTCATCCCAGGCCAGGGTGTCACCCCAACAGCAGGCAGTGTTGGCCGAATCACAGGGACCCGCTTTACAACTGAGAATGCTTCATTTAGACGAGCTGCACGGCTCATGAACTGAGACACCTTCTGCAAGATAACAACATCATGAATCGAAACACTAGGACTACATATTTATGAACAATAATAAGAGCACACCTACATAGGTGAGAAAAAGCCAGTGCAGGAAGAAATGAACTCAATAGAGTATAGAGAAATTCGTAAAGACATCAAAACTGAAATACGAGTAAAACCTTGTAAATTCACAACATTCATCATATACGATGACCCATTTGACTTTGATGCTAGTCTATCCAGATTTTCACAAGGACATCAATCTAGTCATTATTCGAGCAACCAGTGTAAAATTAGAAGTGCACACGACAATTCGGATTTGTTAATCTTTCCAGACAAGCAAATGATTTCACAAAAGCAAAACCAACCGGAAGACAATTCAAGGTTTCAATAAAAGATATGGAGATTGCCAGTTATGTTTGTCTAAACAAAACCCCAATTGATTGTTTCACAGGAAAATTACATTGCAATGTGATTTATATATTTTTCCAAGTTAAAATTAAATAAGATGTAACTCGAACACTATGAGCATCATCCTCAGACTGAGATCTAATAAAATAACGGATAAACAAGTTTCAATTTTGAACAAGTCATTATTGCTTAAAGCAAAAATACATTTCAAAATCCAATTATAAAAAATTCTGGTAATGAATAAGATTGCAATAAAAAAAAATAAGACAAACATATTTATAAGATCAATGATCAATATGTGCCTGAGGAGAGACAGAGAACTGAAAAAATAGTACCAATAAGTATCACTTCAGTTCCAAATCACTCCATCCCAAAACTGAAAGCAATCGGTTAAAAACTCTCAGCTGCTACAAATAATTACAGCCTAGTTCAGGCATCTACCATGAAACTATAGTTAGGAAACAAATATAGTCCCCCCAAAGTCCATCAATTTAGACAAAATAGAAACAAACATCTGTCCTCCATTCATTACATTACAATACATTACTAACCTGGGACGATCCAGTAGCATACAATTTCTAATAGCAAGCCACATTTCACACTTATAAAGAGACCTTAGCGGTAAAACTACTCCAGACATGGCAAAACTATCAACATCTATAATTCACTTAGCCCTTGTTTGAGCCCCATTTTATTTTTATATTTTTTAAACTGGTTTTTTACTAGTGATTTTTTGAAAAATATATGGTTAAAAAGTAAGGAAAAGTTTTGGGCTTGCAAGTTATTTTATTATTAGAATTTGTAGTTGAAAATAAGTTTGATAGAAAAATGAGTTTTTGAATAATAGGGCTCAAACAAGGGCTTAATTACAGAATCAAGCACAAAGAACCCTAAGAAAACGAACAAATTGAACACGAGAAAAAAATATATACTCTTCAGGAAAGGTTCATTCTTGTATGTTTTAGCAATTGTTCATTGAGTAAAATGCAAGTCAAACAAGATCCTTTCAAACTTAGATGAGGAAATTATTCATGATTTTTGTAATGTATTAGACCCTCGTGCAGCACAGCACGTCCAGATTTTTTGGAAGAAAACAACAAAACAAACCATCCCAAAATGAGAAGGGGTATTGATGTGTACAATTTTTGTACGACCCGACCTCCCATGACTTCATGCTCGAGGTCATGATAGCCTCGAGCACTCTCCTAGGGCAAGAACATCCTCGAGTCATGTGATCGGGCTCGAGGTCATCATGACCTCGAGCTCTCTCCCTAGGCCAAGACATCCTTGAGCTTGTATGAGTGAGCTCAAGCTCAGGCTTGAAGCCCTTGGACATTTCGTGTCCCTTATTATCATTTTCCCTCTTTCTATCAGATCTCTAATCTATTAGGACTATACCACTAAAGTTTTGTGCTTATCCAAACAACCTATCTCACAACTTCAATCAAATTACAACTCCTAAGTATGGAAAGACTCCCAAGTACTTCATAACTCTTTAATCAGATAAGGATGTTCAATTGATTTATCCTACTAGGAGTGTACTATCCACCTCTATAAATACAAAGTTTTGGATCATTATTCAGGTACGCTTTTACATAATTTTTAGTTGGCCTTACGCATAATCTTTCTTTGACTTAAGCATATGATGGGTGATGATGACCCACCTCGATGCTTTTTTTTCAGGTATTGGAAGATTCTATTCATGTTCATTTTCAACCCTCATGCTTGAAAATAAACAAGTACGATTTTTGGTAGCATCATTGGTGCCGATATGGGAAACGCTACCAAAACCCACCTCCTATTGTGAATTCCCCAATAAGAGGAATCATCAAAAATACCAACGCCCCAACCAACAATCATTACAGTAGGAGCATTCAAAGAGCTCCACCAACAAGTTGTCACACTAACTCAATTGCTAATATAAAAGAATTCGCATCCGGCACCGGCACCACCAGGGAACTTTATGACCGATACTCGAGCTCGAGTTCCTACTCTTGCCCACGATATTGGTGGAATTGAAATCTCGGGCATACCTCCTATGGCTTCGGCCTCAAGGTCGGATACTATGGTCTTACATAAACTTGCTAAGATCATACATGACGGGATTGCAGTTGAACTACTTCAGAATACCCAAGGAACAGTAGGGTTCACCTCCAATACTCCATTCACCCTAGATATATTGTCCTACTCATTATCGGATATATTCAAATACCTTCGCATAAGGGAGTATGATGGGACCACAACCCCATCAATCACCTCAATGTATACACAGATGTCATGAACTTACAGGTCGCACCAAATTCTGTGATGTGCAAATCTTTTCCGCAAACCCTAACTAACGCTGCTAGGGATTGGTTCTCTACCTTAGAACCCAATTCCATTACCTTATTCTCAAATTTGGCTAACAAGTTCTCTACCTTCGTTGCAAGTAGTAAACGCATCAGGATGACCGCTGCATCCCTCATGCAGCTTTGCCAAGGACAAAATGAACCCCTGCGTGATTTCATGACACGATTTAATGTAGAAAGGCTCCAAATAGCCGATCGACATATTATAGTAGCTGTCTCAACCCTTACATATGCAATTAGATGTAAAATATTCAAGATGTCCTTGTCAAAAACCATGCCAAGATTAGTGACTGGGCTTCTTACCCGAGGAGAAAAATACATAAATATGGAGGAAACAATGTACTCAAGGAAGACTGGCCCGACCACTGAGAGGCCATAGCATAAGAGACAACACGAGTCAAATCCACGATAAGACCTTGCTCAAGGTAAGAAGAAGCAAGACATACCACCACCATATTCACACATCTGAACACCTCCATGTCCTCCATTTAAGTAGAGATAAGGACCTCAAGGAACTTAAATAGCCCTCGAGGATGCGGTCCTCCCCAAACGCCAGAGGTAAGAACAAGTATTGTGACTTTCATCGTGACCATGGGCATACTACAGAGACATGCAAATTGAGTCTCTAATTAAGAGGGGTTTCCTAGGAGCTTATGTCGGTCAAGACAAGTGTCCGAGGAATGATCATAACAATGAGAATACCTCAGAGGACGGGGGTAGTGATCGACCAACAAGCAAGCACCTCAAGCCCCCCTAGCCCCATAGGCTATAAAACATCATATGTATAAATTTTAAAACAAGGTCATAGTATAAACCCCTTCCTTTCAAATTTTAAATAAGGTCGGGCGTAAATCCATTCCTTTTAAATTTTTAATATGGTCGAGACATGCTATCCTAGATCTATGAGCTCGGGGGCTGCCTATCAACTCAGCATGAGCATGTTTACTCTATGGCATGATTGTGCCTATCTCTTGGTATGATTATGCCTTGCCATGAACATATCTAATCCTTGGCACGAGCATGCCTACTTTTAGGCATGATCATACCTATTCCTTAACATGCTTAATCTTTGGCATGAACTTGCATACTTTTAGGTATGAACATGCTTAATCCTTAATTGAGCATACCTATTTCTAAGCATGAGCATGCCTACCTCTTGGAATGAGCATGCCTATTTGTAGGCATTAGCATGCATACTTTTAAGCATGAATATGCTTAATCCTTGGCCTGAGCACGCCCAATCCTTGGCCTCAACATGCCTACCTCTTGGCATGAATATGCCTATTTCTAGGCTTGAGCACGCCCACCTTTTGGCATGAACATGCCTAATATTTGGCATGAGACTACATCTAAGCTTGAGCATACCTACCTCTTGGTCTGAACATGCCTATTTCTAGGAATGAGCATGCCTAATCCTTGGTTAGAGCATTCCTATTTCTAGTCATGAGCACGTCTAATCCTTGGCATGAGCATGTCTATTTCTAGGCACAAGCAAACCTATTTCTTGGCAAGAGCATGCCTAATTATTGGTTTGAGCAAGCCTATTTCTAAGTATGAGCACGCCCACCTCTTGGAATGAAAATGCCTAATATTTGCATAAACATGCCAATTCCGTGGTGTGGCATGAGCATGCCTGTCTTTTGGCATGAGTATGCCTACCTCTTGGCACGACCATGCCTAATCCTTGGCATGAGCATACATATTCCTTAGCTTGAGCATGTCTACCTCTTGTCATGATCTATGGCATGATCATGCCAATTCCTTAGCATGAGCATGCATATTCCTTGTCATGAGCATGCATATTTTTGAATCCGGCATACTTGTACATCTCATTCCAGAAACTCGCACATTGCGCATGAGCTCCTGACATGGATGCACGAGGGCCTATGATGTATACAATTTTTGTATTACGCGACCACCCACGATCTCATGTTCGAGAACATGATAACCTCGAGCATGGTTTAAAAAGCGGTAGTGAGGCCCGCCTCACCATGAGGCGCATGTAGTATGTCTCGAGACGGTATTTTTTAGGCTAAAAATATGAGGCGTGCGCTTTATTTAAAATTTGATTTTTCAATTGTATGAAAAGAAATCAGAAATGGCTCTTCTTAAAAAAGAAAATGGCCCATTTAAAAAGGCATATTGGGCCCAAACAAGACAATAAAATGAGGTCACATTGCAATTGGTGGATGAGGAAGATGCTTTTATAGAAATTGAGAGTAGCAAAGAGGAAGATGATGGAGAAATTAGATTTGATGATGATTCTATTAACGATGCTAGTAATATTGATAATAGTGCAGACTATTATGTTTTTTTTATTTTTTATTTAAGCTGCTTTTTTTCCATTGCAAATGGAGTGCTAAACATCTTTTTTCTTTAGGTGGACTATATCTCAATATACTAATGGCTATATATATCCTATTTACTATATGCTCCAACTTTAATTTTTTTTAATTATTTTTTAATTATTTTACTTAACTTTTTTGTTTTTTGTGAGGATTACGCCTCAATCTGCCTCAAAAAGAAAAATCGCCTCAGTACTTAGTTTCACATTTTTAAACATTGACCTCGAGCACTTTCCTAGGGCAAGAACATCCTTGAGTTTATGTAGTTGGACTCGAGGTCATGATGACCTCGAGCTCTCTCTCTCTGGGCCGGAACATTCTCGGGCTCGTATGAGTGAGCTCGAACTCGGGCTTGAAGCCGCTGTACATCTCGTGTCCTTCACTATCATTTTCACTCTCTTTCTATCAAGTCCCCTAATCTAATAGGGCTCTACCACTAGAGTTTGCACTTATCCAAACACTATATCTCACAACTCCAATCAAATTACAACTTCTAGTTATGGAAAGACTCACAAACACTTCATTACTCTTTAATCATATAAGGATGCTCAATTGATTTATCCTATTAGGAGTATATCACTTAATCCTACTAGGAGTGTACTATCTACCTCTGCAAATACTAGGCTTTAGATCATTATTCAAGTAAGCTTTTACATAATTTTTAGTTCATATCCTTACGCATAAATTCTCTCTCTAACTTAAGCATCGGGGGGGCGACGAGGACCTTCTTCTGGAAGATTCTGTTCGTGTTCATTCTCAACCCTCAAGCTCAAAAATCAACAGGTACGATCTTTGGTAGCATCAGGTATTATTCTAGCTTTTATAGGCTCTAACAAGGCAGCATCTTCCTAAGAATAAGACACAATGCTAGAATGATGCATGTACCTCAAAATCCTTCCCTCGTGTCTTTGGACTAAGGTTTCAGGAAGCTTTGTTCCCCAGGATCCCCTGCCTTGTTGACAATTATGAACTCCAATAACAATTCGAGATTGTTCTAAAGTTCCGGATAAGTATAGTATAAATAAAAATGTCCTCATTCACAAAATCAATTTCCTCTCCAGACAATCAAATTCTAGAAAACCACAAGGTGATACTCAAACGAAACATACGAGCCTGAGAGATCATTAATAAAGCTAACCAGAATTTATATTTTCTCCAACAAGTAAAAAAAATCCGTGAACCTTTACCATGAGAACAACACACTAAACTTTCAGAATAGACAGCATTTCACTAATCACTGGCAACTAACTGCATTTTGTTTCAGTCAGGGTACAATCAATCGACTGTTCATAGAGATGTGATCAAAGACAAAGAATGTTTGGCTCCTGTTATATTGATAATCTATAAAATTGCAGTCATTCAACATGCCCTCCAGCACCCAATGAGGGAAGGAGAGGTGGACTACACAATCACTTTAGCATAGAAATCACAAACAATGTATAAACTGATTAATATCGGGATGTGGGCAACAATGAAATAAAACATCTTATCTATATTTTGACTCCTGTCATTATCAACTCGTCCAAACATAATCATATTTTTTATCTTCTGAAGCTTCCTCAGAAAGACGGTTTTTAAGTTAAAAATTCTGCAGGTAATATATTTCCAATCTAATAAACACAAAAAATTGCACACAATTTGTTCACAACAATATTTGGAAATCAAATCTATCTGAACAGCAAGATGAAACTAAGAATATCCACCAAAAAAAGGCACTGACCTTATCATCCATAGTAACCTTAATCTCCAATCCCCTGCTCTTCTTCTTCATCTTATACAAACTGCGTCCCAAAATCACGAACCCCATCACTGCAGCCACCACGGAAACAGCCCAAACTGGACCGACTCTAGACACACAATATTTCAAAATCTCTATTGGCATCTTCCACCACACAACACTCTTTTTTCCAATCTCACCATTTATGTTATCTCCAATTTCATTGATACTTCCACTATCGTTTTCAATAGTTTCATTTTCGTGCTTCTCTTCAAGTAAAACTTTCGAGCCACCTTGAGGATCCGGGTTTTCTTCGGTACCCACTTCGGAATTCTCCCCTAAGTCATTAAATTTGATTGGATCCACTACAATATCACCAGAATCCGAATAGAACTTCTCCAAATTCTCCGAATATTTTTCTTCTATCTCCACAATTTTATCACTTCCTTCAAAGTCCACCTGTTTTTTCTCGTTTTCAGAGAGACCTATTTCAATTTTGCCCACAAAATCAACAACGTCACGTTCATTAGACCGGTCGCTGCTCGAATCCGTCCAGAACTCGCCGGGATCTTTATTCAGGAACCGATTAGGGTTTTCCTCCGACCCGGGTTCAATCCAACTCGGATTATTCGACTCGCCCGAACTTTTATCATCTGATTCATCCACGTATTGGTTCTGAGTGTCCAAGGAGAAATAGTTGTGCTGGATTAAGCCGATTTCTTCGACTGAGCCAACTGAGTCGGACGAGTTATGAAAATCCGAGTTGGGCTGGAGAAGCTCCCAGTCTTGAAACTCATCCGTACCCGCTATAGCATCCATAGTGCTTACTTCAATTTGGGTGATTAATTGAAGAAAAATCGAAAGGAACCATAGACATAAAAAAGAGGAGAGAGAGAGAGAGAGAGAGAGAGAGAAAGAGAGGAACAATAATAACAGGATATTTTGTCAACTTTATTCAGTGGACTTGTGTTCTTCAGTCATTTAACATTTATGCATTTCCCTTTGCATTTCATTTGATTTTTTTGCGTTTCTAATGTGTAAGTACACATTTTCTAAAACTTTCAATTTCTGAATGATAGCTTGTCATTTCTTAAATGAACGTTCAACAACATTGACCTTAAAACATCAATTTAGGTAATACTAATTTGACAATAAATGAAAGATATAATTACGAGATTCATTTAATTCTACAATTTTATTATTATTTTTTGAAAAATTACGAAAACGGATATCTAGAAAAACTATCCTTTAACACCACATATAATTATTTTAGCGTTGTCGTCTTTACCGCAGACTCTTCTACTACAAACACTATAGTTGTAGTAATGGACTCTTCTACTTGAACCACTCTCTCTTCCAAGGGGCCAACTACAAAACTTCGACACATTTATGTAATTGGGATGGCAAGTTCTTGTATATATATCTTACCGTCTAGGAAATTATATTTGAAAAATGAATGCGATATGTACATTTTTTTTTTTTACAACAAATTTGACATTATGCTATGTGTCTTGACATTATTGGACAGTTTTTAAATAAAACACATATTCCCTCCCATTTTAATTTGAAATTCAATGGATTTACATATAAAATATTTTGTTGTGTGAATGTCGATTGAAAATGAGTATATAGAAAAAAGAGTTTTGAAATAATGAATATAAATATGGACTAAATACAGCTAGAACAAAATTGAACCGCTTGATTTGGTCTAGTTAAGCTACTTTTGTTCATCTCTAATTCAATAATTGTTATTTTTGTGTCTCTAAACTACAAAGAAAATTGTTCTATTTATGAGTTATAAATAATTATAAAACGATTTCTTTCTATTAATTAAACTATCAAAATATTATCCACATAAAATCTAGAAAAACCACGAAGATATTGAAAATATTTCGATATATTTAACAAGAAAAATATAGGATTTCCATTAAATTCAGACAACTAGTTTTTTTTTAAAACACTTAAATAATGTGGAAAACGTTTTTTTATTTTTTATGTAGCTTTAGTGCATGAAATAATTAGATTTCTTCGTTACTGATTAGAGAAAATGTACAATGAATTAATTTAACGCTTTTCATGCATGCATAACTCAACAAGAAAAATAACTAGAAATTCATGCATGCAATGCTATAAGGAAATAATCCAAATCAATCCACGTATGTTTGGTAAGTGAAACACCTACCATTTACATAAATATTTTCTGTATATTTCTTTGCCTCTATCGATTTATTTCCTTTCCCCTTCTTTAAATAGTTGTATATCTTTCATTCTTGTAATGAAAATTATCCAGAAAACTTTCCAGCAAAATCGTTAATTTTCTCTTCAAAAATATACGTATAATTCTCTGTGATGGATTGTGTTCGTCTTAGCCTGCTCGTGATTTTCTTCATCTCCTGTGCATATTCTAACAAAGCTGCTGAAGTTCCATTTGATCAAAACTATGTTGCAGCATGGGGAGGTAATCATATCACAGTTCTTGATCAGGGAAGAGAAGTTCAGCTTCTAATAGACCAATCTTCAGGTTTTTCCCTAATCAATAAGCATTAATTTCTGAGTATCTGTCCACTTCATGGTTTGGCTTATATTTCTGTTTTCGTATTATTGAATAATACGATGGACCATGCTACGTGTACATCATATTTGACAGACAGGATTTCATAATGACATTTACATTTATCCTTGGACAATTAAAAACACAATCATCTCTTCCATCCAATCACCTTCCGCCACATACCTTTCTAGCACTGCTTCGGGACGTTTTCTCCTGGCAAAGTGGTTTTTTCCTTATTACGATTACATCTTGTTAATAATGGATTAGTGTTTTATGTTATCTTGTTTCTTATGCGGGGTGATATAGGAGCTGGATTTCGATCAAAACAGTCTTTCGGTTCTGGGTTTTTTCGCATCAGAATGAAGATTCCAAGCAAGAACACTAAAGGAATTCTCACAACATTTTACGTAAGAGTTTTGGGGTTTACATATTGTCACAAGTAGTTCACCTAATTTTATATATATGCTTCTAATTATAAGTTGATTATTTTGCATGCAGTTAACTTCAGCTATACCTAATCAGCCAGCCAAAAACCATGATGAGCTTGATTTTGAGTTCTTGGGCAGTGCACGCAAGGGTTACGCATTGAATACAAATGTTTTTGCCAATGATTTTGGAGGCAGGGAACAACAGTTCAGGCTTTGGTTTGACCCTACTGCAGATTTTCATACTTACGAAATTCTTTGGAACCAAAATCAGATAGTGTATTTCCTCTCTACATTCTCTTTGTCATTTACATTCAAGCACATGCGGATCCGGGACCGAACTTTTTTTGTTATAAGTATTTTTTTTTTTCACATATAAGGGACTTTAAAAAACGAAATAGTATCGTTCAACGAACTATTTTTCTCTTAATCTACTGAAAGTTTTAATGATTGAGTTTCTGTCCAATAACTTATAACGAGGTGACCATAAGTAATGGAAAGTTTCCATCCTGGACGACCCTTTCTTGTTTAAAAATTTTATCATTTAATTAATTTGTTTTTTCTTGTGTTTAGGTTCGTTGTAGATGGAAGACCTATCAGAGTGTTTAAGAACAACAAACGTATTGGGGCAAACTACCTAACAAATCCAATGCACATAGAAACAAGCTTATGGAATGCAACTTGGGCAGGAAATGTTGACTGGAGTCAAGAACCCTTTATAGCTAACTATAGAGGATTTGAAATTGAAGGGTGCATATATGACAATTCTAACCCCAATAAATGCTATTCCCAAACCTATTATTGGAATGTCGGAAAGTATTTGCAATTGAGTCCAAATCAGCGAAGAATCTATGAAGTTTTGAGAAAGAAACATATGTTTTATGACTATTGTACTCAAAATAAAAAGAATTATGTAGAATGTAGAAGTACCGAGTGAAATGATTATAAGAATGTTAGGTATGGTGT
>CAIGRF010091499.1:0-22714 GCA_903798235.1 Fraxinus ornus
AACATAAACTGACTTGACCGTCAGAGTGCTCGCGGCTGCTCCCAACCCCTCCAGGAGAGACCAAGGGTTATTGGCACCGTGCTACATGTGCAGGGAAGAATTGACTTGAAGACCTTTTCTGTTGGCCACGTCGAAGCCATTTTTTGAGGTCAACAGATTGGCGCCGTCTGTGGAAAACTTACTTAAACTACAAGTCTTCCCACCCAAAGCTTATTCGAATATCCGGTTGTTATTCCCCCTTGAAAAACGGTTCGATTCTTGAAAAAAGGACCAACTGTACACCAAGCTCAGCTCAAAAGAAAAATTTACCACTTCCGACCATGAGTTCCAGTAGCGAGGATGTGAACCCAAGGAGGACAAGGGAGATCTCCGACGAAGAAATTTCTAGAAATGTGACGCACCAGCGACCCCATCACCGGTATCGCAAAGGCAACAGAACTGTCCAACTCACCACTGAAGTGGCTACCATGGTTGCAAACATGAGGAACATTGTAGCTCAAAATGCTGCCATGCAAGAGCTCCACATGCAAGTGCAAAATAGAGGGGGTCTTCTAGCCCCATAAAATCCTCAACAATCAGCTCATAGACTAACTGAAGCAGAATCAAGCAGAAGGACTCATTTTAGTCCCCAAGGTGAAGTCCCTATTGAAAGGGAAGTGGGAATGGATACTTTCAACTACACTCCTGCTCCCAACGTCCCTGCAGGAGAGGACAACTTCCCTCCGAAATACAAAGAGCGGCCCCAAAGGTCTGCCAGTATCTTTGATAGAATTGGACGGGCACCTAGAAATAGAAACCAGCCTCCACATCAAACGGCTCGCCATCAGGAGCGTACACAAGACCAAACTCAAGTCCCTCCACATAGAAATAGGCGAGAGAGGTGAACGCGGTAGATTGGGGGGGACAAAGGCTAGACTTCTCAGCATCCTCCTCACCTAACAACAGATGGGAATATCTCTGACGAGCCGTGCAGGTCATTCGAACTAGATGATGATGATGAAAACCTGTCCTTTTCTAGGGAAACTCCTCATATTTCGGATGCCCCATAACTTTGTCCCTCCAAAAATTCCTAAGTATGAAGGGAAGGGCGACCCGGAGAAGCACCTCAACAAATACAAAACCCAGATGAGCCTAGGAGGCACCTCACCAACCTTGAAGTATAGGGCTTTTTACCTAACTCTTGGCGGTACTGCTGAGGTGTGGTAAAGCAGATTGGAACTTCTCAGCATAAGAAGCTAGCCAGACCTGAAGAAAGCATCTTTGAACCAGTATCTTTCGAGGAAGGAAAGAGAGGCACCAATACAGTGCCTACAAGACATGAGGCAAGCAGCAGGGAAAATTCTGAAGAGCTACCTCACTCGTTTCACTGATCAGATTACTTACTGTGAACAAGTAATGGATAAGGAGGCCATTTCAGCTCTGAAAGGAGGCTTGAACATAAATACTTTATTTTGGAGGGATGTTCGAAGCAAAAACCCTTCAATGTATGATGAATTGGTGGAGATGATGAAAGTTGAAATTGTCAACGAGGAGATGATTGACCATTGAAACAGAGCCACTTAGAGACTCCCACCCCCTCATAGGCAAGTTGGTATATGACCCACCACCCAGATAGTGAGCCAGCATGGACTCAGGCCGAGTACGCTGTAGCCCCCACTTTGGGACAGACACTGACCACTACTACGTTGAATGCAGTACCAACTTTAGCTTATGAAAATGTTGGACCCAACACCAGCAATTCAACCAGGAACACTGGACGACCCTCAACCTCTAGAAATAGAGGACAAGGTAGTAGGCCTAGAGATAGGTCCCAGGAAAGATCACGACCCTACTGCATTTTTTATCGCTACTACGACCATAATATAAGGGATTGTCAAGATGCGAACCGACCTTTAAGTAGTCCTCGCAACGTAAAGGATAATCATTATCAAGGTAATACGCAAGGGAACTTCCCAATAAGAGATGAGATGAGGCGACATTCGCCACGCAATGATAGAAGCGATAATAGGAAAAGGCCCCAGAATGGGCAACGTCCCAGAAGGATTCAGCTGCTTCCAACGAACAGCAGCCCATTCATGAAATTGATACTATAATCGGAGGACCTCACGTAGGAGGTGAATCAAAAAAATNGGAGGTGAATCAAAAAAATGCTCAGAGGAACTATACTAAAAAGGCGAGAAGTCCGCCTATGGCAAGTTATATAGTAAGTCAATCTTCAGGAGATAGAACTGCGGAGCCTATTACATTTACCCAGGAAGATGCAGTAGGTGTGCACTTCTCACACACGACGCCTTGGTGTCAGAGCCGTGGAAACCCGTAATGGGCTTAAACGAATGCTAATGGATAATAGTAATGCAGTCAACATCATGTTCGGCTCTACTTTTGATAAGATGACAGTAGATCATGCGCTAACGCCAATGACTTCATCCCTCTATGGATTCACCGGGGACAGCATCATCCCTAGAGGTAAAATTACTTTGGCTGTTGAAAATGGGGGCTCTACCCCAGTAGCACCACTTCATGGAATTTTTAGTTGTTGATCGACAGTCTGTCTATCACGGAGTTTTGGGAAGACTAGCCCTGAAAGAATTATGGGCTGTCACTTCTATCTATCATCTCTGCATAAAATTCCCAACGGAAAGAGGAATCACCTCTATCCAGGGTGATCAGAAGGGGTCTAGGGAATGCTACCTCAATTTTCTAAAGAAAGTAGAACCGTAAGTCAACATGGTATTGGACGCTGAAATGTTGAGGCCCTTGAAGAAGGGCCACCTCTGACGGCAGACACTGTCATGGCAGAGACCATGCATGAAATTTCCTTGGAAGAATTGGATCCCAGAATAATCGAATCCGAATTCCAGATCGCCCCGATGAAGGAACTGGAAACATTCCCCGTAGACCTATGGGATGCGTCAAAGGTTTTACAGGTCGGAAAAGAATTAGGAGGAGAGGCTAAGGAAGAATACAAAAACTTCATACAGAGAAATGCAGACGTCTTCACGTGGAAACACGAAGACATGGTTGTGATAGACCCCATAATTAGCTGCCACCATTTGCAAATTTATCCAAACTGCACCCCACATAGGCAGAAAAGAATAGCTTTGATTGCCAAAAGGTATGAGGCCTTGAATGAAGAAGTAAAAAAGCTCTTCAATAATGACTTCATCCGTGAAGCCAACTATTCGAAGTGGATTTCAAATCCCGTTCTTGTGAAAAAGCACAATGGCAAATAGAGGGTTTATATTGACTTCTCCAACCTAAATCAGGCATGTCCAAAGGATAGCTTTCTACTTCCAGGAATGGACCAACTAGTGGATTCAACTGCTGGGTTATATTTTAAATCGGAGGGGAATTGAGGCCAATCCAGAGAAGATCAAGGCTCTGATCGAGATGAAATCGCCACAGAAGCCTAAAGAGGTGCAATAGCTCATTGGCAGGGTAGCCGCACTCAACCACTTCATTACAAAGGCCACTAAAAAAGTGCATGCCTTTCTTCAAAATCCTCAAGGGAAGTAAGAAATTTTAATGGACCCCAGAATGCGAAGAGGCATTCCACGAGTTGAAAAACTACTTGGGGCGGACACCTCTCCTCAGCAAACCCAAAGAAGAGGAACCCTTACTTCTATATTTGACAGTGGCTGAGGATTCAATCAGTTCAGTGCTTGAGTAAGAAGAAGAGATGCACCAACTACTAGTATACTATGTAAGTAAAGCTTTACTACCCGTAGAAGCGTGATACCCAGACATGGAGAAATTGGCTCTCACATTGATCACTGCCTCTCGAAAATTAAGACCGTATTTCCAGGCCGACAACATTCACATTTTAACGAACTTTCCATTGAGGCAAGTTCTACAGAAGCCAGACGCCTATGGGCTGTTAAACTCAGTGAATTTGATATAACTTACGTTCCCAGGAACGCAATCAAGGGCCAAGCCTTGGCTGATTTTGTTGCGAAATTTGTTAAGGCCCCGAAAATCGAAGTGAACATAGAGCTGGCAGAACCCTTTACCTAGAATCTCTTTATTGACGGCTCCTTTGGAGAAACAGGCTCCAGAGCTGGTGTTGTGCTGGAAAGCTCAGAGGGGCATAAGTTAAACTGCGCTGTTAGGCTTGGGTTCAAGACCTCCAATAATGTTACTGAGCATGAAACCCTTCTAGCGGGACTTTGATTAGCAAAAGAACTGCAGGTGAAGAGAGTGATCATCAGTAGCGACTCACAGCTGGTGGTGAATCAAGTAAATGGGAACTTTGTGAAGCTGGTAATGGACTCCCTGCCCAACTTTGAAAAGTTCGAATTGATTCCACTGTCGCGCCAGAGGAATTCCCATACTGATGCACTATCAAAATTAGCCAGCAGCAAAGATTCAGAACTGCTCAAGGCGATAACAATTGAGCACCTAGTTGAGCCCTCTATCAAGAAGGGTGAAGAGCTAATATGGATTGAAAGTACACCACCTTAGATGCTGCCCATCTTGGCCTACTTGAGAGAGTAAACTTTGCCGAAAGATGAAATCGAAGCATGAAGGCTTCGAAGGAGAGCTGCTCACTTCATCCTACAGGATGATATTCTGTATAAACGGGGTTTCTCCTCTCCCCTCCTCAGGTGCACAGGGGGAGAAGGGGTGAACTACATCCTAAGAGAAGTTCATGAGGGCGTTTGTGAAAATCACTCCGGGGGACCATCCCTGGCAGTCCCTGACACATAAAATACTCTAGCAGGGATATTATTGGCCAACCCTGAAAAGAGCCTATTACATTTACCCAGGAAGATGTAGTAGGTGTGCACTTCTCACACGCGACACCTTGGTGTCAGAGCTGTGGAAACCCGTAATGGGCTTAAACGAATGCTAATGGATAATAGTAATTCAATCAACATCATGTTCGACTCTACTTTTGATAAGATGACAGTAGATCATGCGCTAACGCCAATGACTTCATCCCTCTATGGATTCACCGGGGACATCATCATCCCTAGAGGTAAAATTACTTTGGCTGTTGAAATGGGGGCTCTACCCCAATAGCACCACTTCATGGAATTTTTAGTTGTTGATCGACGGTCTGTCTATCACGAAGTTTTGGGAAGACTAGCCCTGAAAGAATTATGGGCTGTCACTTCTATCTATCACCTCTGCATAAAATTCCCAACGGAAAGAGGAATCGCCTCTATCCAGGGTGATCAGATGGGGTCTAGGGAATGCTACCTCAATTTTCTAAGGAAAGTAGAACTGTAAGTCAACATGGTATTGGACGCTGAAATGTCGAGGCCAACCCTGAAAAGAGATGCCATTGAATTTGTGCGAAAGTGACAAGTATCAACGCTTCTCCAATGTGCAAAGGCTATCCTCTCAAGAACTTACCATTGTAACCAGCCCCTGGCCATTCACCAAATGGGGCGTGGATTTCATTGGCCCCCTGCCCAAGGAAAGAGCAAACGTACGCTTCGCCATAGTTGCAATTGATTACTTCATAAAGTGGGTAGACGCAGAGCCTCTGTCCAAAATTACTGAAGCAAACACTTCCAAGTTCCTTTCGAAGAACATCATATGTCGATTCAGTATACCCCACTCCCTGATTTGAGATAATGGCAAACTATGTGATGAGCTAGGAATTAGAAAGCATTTCTCTTTGACTCATCATCCCCAGGCAAATGGCCAAGTCGAAGCAGTCAATAAAACCATAAAGCTCACCCTGAAAAGAAAGCTAGACGCCTCTAAAGGAGTATGGGTAGATGAACTCTCCCGAGTCCTCTAGGCTATCAGAACTACTTGCAAAACCGCCACTGCGGAAACTCCTTTTTCCATGACTTATGGAGCTGAGGCCATGAGCCCTATAGAGGTTGGTATTCCTTCTCCTCGCTGCATACACTTCAACGAAGTGACAAATGATGAGCTGATAAGACTTGAGCTAGATTTTCTTGAAGAAAAGAAAGATGACTCTCAGGTCAAACTCGCTTCCTACCACTGTAAGATGATGCGTTTCTATAACGCCAGAGTGAAGAAGAGAATGTTTCGCATCGGTAACTTGGTGCTCCGCAAGGTTTTTCCTTCAACTAAGGACCCTCGTACAGGGACTTTGGGCCCAAATTGGGAGGGGCCATACAAGATAGTTCGAGAAATTCGGCCCGACACTTACACCATAGAAGACCTGGAAGGAAAGACAATGCCTCACCCATGGAATATTGAACATCTAAGGAAGTATTACCGGTAGGAAGCATGTAACCATGTAAACCTCGCAATCAAATGAATGAAATATTTTTTACCTCACTTCGTTCTTGCACCAATGAACTTAAAACAACCTTCCCGAGGTGCAAGCTCCCCCCAAGGAGTCACCTCCAAGGAGAGTCTGTGTAGTCAGAGGCGGTGTGGGTGCCATCTTTGATGAAGTAGTCAAGTGCACAAACTTAAAACAACAATGCCGAGGTGTAAGCTCCCCCCAAGGAGTCACCTCCAAGGAGAGTCTGTGTAGTCAGAGGCGGTGCTGGTGCTATCTTTGATGAAACAGTCAAGTGGACAAACTTCAAACAACCTTGACGGGGTGCAAGCTCCCCCTAAGGAGTCACCTCCAAGGAGAGTCTGTATAGTCAGAAGCGGTACAGGTACCATCTTTGATGAAGCAGTCAAGTGCACAAACTTCAAACAACCATGCTGGGGTGCAAGCTCCACCCAATGAGTCACCTCCAAGGAGAGTCTGTGTAGTCAGAGGCGGTACGAGTGCTATCTTTGATGAAGTAGTCAAGTGGACAAACTTCAAACAACCTTGCCGAGGTGCAGCCTCCCCCAAAGGAGTCACCTCCAAGGAGAGTCTGTGTAGTCAGAGGGGTGCGGGTGTCATCTTTGATGAATCAGTTAAGTGCACAAACTTCAAACAACCTTGTCAGGGTGCAAGCTCCCCCCAAGGAGTCACCTCCAAGGAGAGTCTGTATAGTCAGAGACGGTACGGATGTTGCCTCCGACGAAGTAGAAGCGTACAAACTCACCCCCAAAGAAATGTCGATGCGATATTACTTGTCCCATTTTATTAAATGGTTGAACAATGCCGATACAATATTACTTGTCCCATTTTATTAAATGATTGAACGAGGCTAATGCAATATTATTTGTCCCATTTTAACAAGTGATTGAACAATGCCGATACGATATTACCTATCCCATTTTATTAAAATGGTAAGGTGAGTCGATGCGATTGCAGTCTACTACTACTACTCAATCGAAGTAAAATTGGAAGAAGCGATTACTGGTACAACAAAGTAAAATAAACTGAAGCGACAATACTTGTAAGAAAGTGAACTTCATTAAAATTGCAAGAAGGGGCTGAAGCTATTACAAATGGAAGGAATGAAAATTACAAGGCAGCTAATCTTCGTGAACCACGACCTCTTCCTGAAGGGCCACCACCTCCTCTCTTCTTCGTCCCCCTCCTTGCCCACTAGCCTTCCTCTAGTAGGGCCCCCGAACTTTTCCTTCAAGAACTCGATATCCAGCTCGGGATGCCTTCTACGGAGGCGGGACATCACCTTCTTCGGAGCCCAGGAAGCCCAGTAATTCGTGAAGTCATCGTACTCCAGCGTTGTATGGAAATTCTCCTTAAAGTTCTGGACTGCTGCCTTGCCGACTGTCTTCACTTCGACCTTAAGGGAGTCAATCTCTTCAACTTGGGCCTCAGTAAGTTTTTTCAACTCGCCCTTCTCCCTGTTGGCCTCTGCCAGTGCCTTCGAGGCTATTCGTTGGTGCTCGTTGGCGTGGTCAACCCCCTTAGTCAGAGCTGTCACTTGACAAACGGACTCATGAAGATCGTTCTTCAACTGGTTGACTTGCATCTCTGATGAGTCCAACTTTGAGGCGGCCGCTGCCCACTTTTCCTCCACCTTCTTTTTTGCCTTAGCCACTTCCGCCTCCCAAGTCTCTGAAGCCTTCAGTTTCTCCTCCAGTTCATCAGCTCTCTTGCAGAGGCCTCAGACTAGATCCCTCGTCGCGGCACCCATACTAAGCGCCCAGGCTGCACATGCATTTTTGGCAGCTAACAAGTCCTCGATCTCGCATGAAGCGGCGTGATTGGCCTAGTCTTCGATCTAGAATTTGCTGTGGATCTGAGCAGCAGTGGTGGTCTCTGGGGGAAGTATCTCTAAAACTGCCTCGGGGAGATTCTCTTCTTTACTCCCCAAGAAATTAGTAACCTTGCTTCGGGCCGGAGCATTAGCATGTCTCTTTTGCCTTTTCCTTGTTGGCTCCCCGGCAAAATAGGTAGTTATTGGTACTATGGGTTGGGAAACAGATGGAGCTGCCATAGTGACTCCGTCGTTGGCAGGTAGAAAAGAGACCACGGTGGTTTGGTCAGAAGTGGAGGTGCGGACAGACCAACCCATTTTTTCTCCTCGGCACGAGGGAGGCTCCTTCCTCTGCCACGTTCTCCTCAGCAGGCTATTGGCCAGCCCTGCTAAGAGCAAGTGGCACTCCGATTGCTTCTTGTAAGCAGTCAAGCTAGTTTTCAGTGTTCTGGCCTCTGCCACACTTCGACGAATAGTAGCAAGGTCGGGCTTCGGTGGCCTTTTATTTTCAAAGTCCTCTGCAAAGAGAGAAAAATAAGCATTCACAACAGGGAAAAGCAGCTAAGAAGAACTGAAGGGATAGTTCTACCTTGATTCATCATTAGTCCGTGTAGAACGAAGTGACGGTTCTTGTCGATGATCTCATTATAGCTCCTCTCCGACAGAGGCGTCTGATATAACTGCTTGATTACCCCACTCCTCTTCGAATATCTCACACGTCGGAAGGGAACCTACAAGGAACAGAAATATTAAGACATGAGAAAAAATGGCTAAGTAAAATCAGATCCCCATAGCTACTTACTGTAAGTGGAGTAGATGGTGGGAACAGTCAGGGGCGCCATGGGATCGTTCTCCAAAGTATCCCACCAACCCGAAGCCCAGAACGAAGAGCTCTTCTAGCCTTTTATTGATGAAGACACTTCATGCAGAATTAGGGAATGAGACCCCCAAGGAGCCAGGTAGTACCAAACTCGACTCTCTTCCCCCACAGCAATGATTTCTGGAATGAAGATGGAGTGGAACACGCTGAAAGGCATGTCCACTCCGATGCTGGCCCGACACCACAACATCCAGGTCCCTACCACATGGGACCATGAGTACGGGTTGAATTGGGTCAGGACTAATCCATAAGACCTAAGCACTAAACCGAAGAAGGGGTGAAAGGGTAGTCTCAGTCCAGCCCGGAGTAGATGATCGCTCACCGCCACACATCCCAGCCTAGTGTAGTAGGCCCTCTCGTGAGGTTTGGGTAAGATAAATTGGGTGTTATGGGGGACCCTATACACTGTCTAACACCTCTCCATTTCCTCCGGAGTGATTTTGGAAGGGTATTTTGACGCCAGCCACAGAATGGAAGTATCTACAGGGGAGGCAAGTCGCCTCCAAACATTTTCCTCGGCCATAATGGCCCTACTCAGTCCGTCCGGTGATACCACTATAGGCTCCCTCAGAGTTGAACTCTCCTCGCCTCGTCCCTCCTCACTCCCCTCACAATAGATTGGTCACTCGCCATATCAAAACTTTCGAAGGTTCTGAAAAGAAGAAAAAGATGAAGAAGCCAGAAATTATGGTTATTACCTAGTTCAACGCAGAGAAGCTTCGTTGGCCGAAGTTTACAAGAAATTCGCCGGAATGCAAGAGTTGGATATTTTGGAAATTTTCACGAAAGTAAAAGTTTTAAAATGGGAGAAATGGGCCTTTTATAGACATACTAAGGTTTACCCCAGTCGTCGGATCAAATCCAATCACATCTGGGCCGTCCAAACCTAAGGCCTTAAGATCACCGTTAAATTCAAAAGTCACCAAGATGAACGGCTTTGATGAAGCGGTGAACTTCACACACGACCTAGACACATCGCCCCGAGAAATGGGTAGCCATCGCCATCATTACCATTTATGGCAAAGGAGGCGTGTCTTGGAAGAAGCAGGCGCCCCCTATACGTGTACTGGGAAGACACAAAAGCTTTCAAATCATTGGCACAAAACCAAGGACTCTCTCTTCAGAACTATTGCCTCGCTCCAGAACATAGTGTTGTAACAGCTCTCCATAAGAGTTGTTAACCCATATCATTCCAGCCAGATTAGAATTTGATGCTATAACAACTCCCTACAGAGTTGCCAACTCCTATCGCTTTGGCCGCAACAGCTTCGCATTACAACAGCTCTCCACAAAAGTTGTCAACCTATATCACTCCGGCCAGAGCAGAATTTGATGCTGCAACAACTCCCCACAGAGTTGCCAACTCCTATCCCTTCGGTCGCAACAGCTTCGCGTTGCAACAGCTCTCCATAAGAGTTTTCAACCCCTATCACTTCGGCCAGGGCAGAATTTGATGCTGCAACAACTCCCCACAAAGTTGCAACTCCTATCGCTTCGGTCGAATATCTTTTCACAAGAGTTGTCAACCCCTATCACTTCGGCCAGAGCAGAATTTGATGCTGCAACAACTCCCCCACAGAGTTGGCAACTCCTATCGCTTCGACCGCAACAGCTTCACGTTGCAACAGCCTTTCACAAGATTTGTCAACCCCTATCGCTTCAACCACAACCGCAATCGCTTCGCATTGCAACAGCTTTTCACAAGAGTTGTCAACCCCTATCACTTTGGCCAGAGTAGAATTTGATGTTGTGACAACTCCCCCACAGAGTTGCCAACTCCTAACGCTTCAGTACACCGCGACCTCACTTTATACACTATTTTATAAGGTCACCGTCACTCCACTCGCCCAGCTTCGACCCCTCCTCCCCATGCGTCCCAATAGCTACTTTAAAGGTCTTTGTATTATATGAAGGGAAAAATTCAAAAGTAAGAGGTTTGGTTTGACACATTTCAAATTTAAGAGATAATGTTTAAAATTTCAAATTTTAGATTTTTTAAGGTTTAAAATTTCAAATCTCATATTTTTTAAAAATTTTATTTAAAAATTAATTAATTAGACATATATTTTATTAATTAAATATATTAAGGTCACAATTCCATGTAATTTGTGAATTACAAATTTTATGTCACAATGCAAAAATTTTATTGGTCACAATTTGTTCATCGATCACAAATAAAAAATTGAAACGTCATAAATTATTTTACGGTCACAATTCAAAAATTTTATGTCACAATTTGTTCATCGGTCACAAATTAGAAATTTTATAATTCACAAATTATTTTAAAGTCACAATTCAGAAATTTTATAAGTTACAATTTGTTCATCGGTTACAAATAAAAAATTTATACGTCACAACTTATTCATCGGTCACAAATCACAAATATTATAAGTAACAACTTAGTAGACAGTCACAAATTGTCAAATTATCGATCACAAATTAACAATTTTTTCGGTCGCACATTATTTTTTGTCACAGTTAATATTTTTCATTCGTGACATATTGTTTATCGATCACAGATCAACCAATTTAATAGTTACAAACGACCAAATAATCTGTGACAACCACTAAAAACTTTGTAACCATCACCTCATCACTTCCTCCAGAACCACCACCGCCATCGTCGTCGCTAGAACCACCACCACCACCTCTCGACGGCAATACCATCTCAACACATCGCACAAAAACAACACATCATAGTCGTGTCATCCACTGCCACCTCGACATATCCATCGCCACCAACATCTACTAGCAACACCAACACCGTCTAGCCACTGCACCGTCGTCGCCAGAACCACCACCACCTCATCCTCACGACAACGGCCAACACCACCACCATCTCAAACAAACCAACAACACCACCAAATACCACTACTTCACCATCGCCGTCGCCACCACGTTAACCGTTCCACCACACATCAATCACTGTTCAGCACGAATCGCCCACCACCGACACCAACAACTCATTGCAATCGCCACCATCGCAATCGCAGCCGCACCACCACCACATTGCACCAATTGCATTCAACACTACAACAAATAAGATGAAGAGAAAAAACAAAGTTAGATTAAAAATAAACCAAAATTCCACCGATCAACTAATTGAGTGTTTTATCTAACTACTAAAAACCTCTCATAACCTTCTTCCCATACCAAATCCATCACTAAAGGTCCACCCCTGAACCTCCCAAAATATCACCCAAATCGAAGATTCATACCGCCTCTACCAACATCGTCGGCGCAACCAAATCCGCCCTAGCATCTGACTCCATCGAATTGATCTTCTACATCTTAAAGGTCCTCCTCGTCGTGCAGTGGAGCTCCTTCTTTCCGGTGGTTGAGAAAGAGAGTTCGCGCTTACCAATTTTGCACTAAACTACCGTAATTACAATATATACCGTATTTGACCTCACCGTTATGTAATATAATAATCTTCAAGTACGAGGTTATGAGCAAGATATAAGATCATTTAATAGAAAACATTTCATTTTCACTCCATTGAAAAATATCATTGCATAGTTTCGATTTTTGTTAGTAACTGTCATATAGTTAATTGAATGATGTTAAATACCTGACTTTTTGATTATTGACAAGATTTTTAGTTGCTAATACCTTATACTATCATGTTTTTTTTTTTGCAACTTCGCCTTTCTCATTTTTTGTTTTTTTTTCTTCAATTCAATTCTTTTTAATTTCCTTGTTAATTTTTTTTTTAATTCTAAATCCCTCTTTTAATTTATTTATATAATTTTTATTTTTGTTCTTTTTTTCTTAATTTGAATATGTATAATTTTTAATTAATCTTTTCAATTTCTATTTTTTTTGACGGTATAATTTTTTTTATTATATCTATTTTTTAAATTTAATTTTATCTCTTTGTTTTTTCTAATATTTTTTTTTAGAATTTTAATTTTGTTGATTTTTTTACATCATCCTTATTTAGAGGGTATTTGACACCCATTTGTTGGAGAATAGAATTTTTGGAATAGTGATTGAAGGGAGAATGTGTGGTGAAAAAATTATGAAAAGTTTTAGATTTGCGTGGAATATTATTTTATTAGGAGAATGTATGGTTGAAATGAAAAAAAAGGAAAAAATAAGAATGAGAATGAGTGCAAAACAGGGACTTAATCTAATTTAATCTATTTATTTTAATTTCGTTTCTGTATTTCATAGTAGAATTACAATTTCTTGGTAAATATAATTCAAACATTCTCATGATTTCCAAAATCATCAAATACCACCTTTGACCTCACTGTATCTGCGCTAATCGATTTTGTACATAAGATACCGTATTTACGTCATAAATCGTATTTATACTTATCGTTTTTGAGCTCACCGTATTCGCGCTTACCGATTTTGCACTAAACTATCGTAATTGCAGCATATACTATATTTGAACTCACTGTATCTGTGATTACCTGTTTTGCACTAAACTACTGTAATTGCAGCATATACCGTATCTGACCTCACTGTATTTGCACTCACCATTGTGTAGGATAATAATTTTCTAGTACGAGATTATGTGCAAGATATATGATTATTTAATAGAAAAAATCATTTTCACTCCATTGAAGAATATCATTGCATAGTTTCGATTTTTGTTAATAAATGTCATATAGTTAATTGAATGATGTTAAATATTTTTGATTCTTGACATGATTTTTAATTGCTAATACTTTGTGCTATCATGTTTCTTGCAACTTTCGTCTTTATCAATTTTCTTCTTCAATTTGATTATTTTTAATTTTTTGTAGAAGAATTTTTTTTTAAATCTTAAATCCTTCTTTTAATTTATTTATATAATTTTATTTTTGATCTTTTCTAATAATTGAAAATGTTTAATTTTTAATTAATCTTCTCAATTTCTTTTTTTTTTTCAATGGTATAATTTATTTATTTCTTAAATTTAATTTATTTTTCAATATTTAATTTTGTTCATCGGATATCGTATTTGCACCATAAATCGTATTTACACTCATCGTTTTTGCGCTTATTGGTCTTGCACTAAACTACTGTAATTGCACATGCATGGCAGGACAATTCTTTACATGAAAAAAGGTGTTATCACTATCTACTAGGAGGATTATCAAGAAAGGAAAATCGTAACATATTTGCTCAATTACCCACTCACATTTTGATTTTTCCTATAAAAATTGTTTATATCTCAACAAAAGAAATAATTGACGTGGATTAATTAATATTTTTTTTATAATTCCTAAAAAATGTTGACGTCCCAAGATAAAAAATAATTGGTGTGGTTTAACTAAGATTTTTCCCCTATTTTTAGAACGATAATTTTATTTTAACTTGAATAGCATCAATTGATGTGTTCTGGCGACGTTGAATCACCTTAATAATGCTAAAGCTTATAAAATAAATAAAAAATTATTTATTTAAATTTTGTTTTTAATATATGATAGATTAGAAATGAAAACAAAACAGCCTGAGGCGGATGGATAGGTGGGCTGTGCCCAGCCCAGGCCCAATCCCAGGCCCAGGCCCGAAGCAAATTGATTTGTAAAAAAGTGCAAATTACACTAAACCAAGTGTTTAGTTTTAACTTTTAAAAAAGTGGTAATTACACCAAATCAAACATTTTCTTTTGCATTTTAAAAACATTAGCATCTTTACCATTATACACCATTCCCCGGTGAGTGTTCCACCGTCGGTGATCTATTTTTCGGTTAAACATAAACTGACTTGACCGTCGGAATGCTCGCGGCCGCTCCCAACCCCTCCGGGTGAGACCACGGGTGACGACGTCGTGCTACGTGTACAGGAAAGAGTTGATTTGAAGACCTTTTTTGTTGGCCATGTCGGAGCCATTTTTCGAGGTCAACAAGATCCAACTCAGTACAACATGTAATAAATTAATGCTTCTAATAAATCTAATGACATCAAAACAAAAGAAATCTAAATTATTTATTTTTTATAAAGTAGGTGTTGAATTATAGTAGGTCTGCATTGGGGTTTCCATTAGATCTCTACAGTCAGGTTTCCTATTGACCAAAGTTTTGAGCACCAGATCTTGACATCTACAGATACGATACTTGAATGCATCCAGTTATTGGATGAAACACTTGAGCTACTTGTAAGGATATACTTCCAAACTCTGATTACCAAATCATGTTCTTGAAGCAACTGTAATTGAACCTTTAAAATTCAGCTGTAATAATTCTTTGTGCAGGCTAATTTAGATGTCTCTGTTGTGGGTTACGAGAGAGACGTGTTGGGCTTTCAGATTTCTGTTAGTAATTGGATGAGAAAGTTCAAGATTATGCACATGATGTATAGCATCTTTAGTTGTGGATATACTTCAGAAAGTTCATTGTGGTCCATAATTGAAACAATGTACAGTCTGTGCCAATTAAATACTGTTTTTATACACTAAAGATTTTCAGTAAATTGCTCGACTGCATTGAAGTTCAAGTCTATCGCTTTTGGACCTGAATCAAACTCTGTCAGGCATTTACTGTTCAAATCGAACGTCTCCAATGATCCAAACTTTATCAATTGTTCATGACTTCTGTCCCCTTCTGATCTTTTACCTGATGGTTGAACAATCGAATTGTCATCATATATATTACTTCTGTTCCTTTTCGTATCGCTAACTCGACCTTCTAATCCACTCTTTTCTGTAGGATGCATTTCCATCAGTGAGAGCACAACGTGATTCCTCTTCCTAGTACAGGTTTCGGAAACTTTAGTCTTCTCATTGTCATCAAAGTCGAGCATTGGACGAGTTTCTTCCTCTTTGCCCGAGCTCTCAGATGATGTCAAGGAACTCTCGAGTGAGCATCCGGTATGTCTTGGTATATCCTTAGCATCTTTTAAAAGTAAGCCTTCACTCTCTGTCAAAACGGACACTGAAGGACTTAGACACCCAGTGTCAACCATTGCGACTAATTGAGAAAGTTGAGCTTTTGCTAGTTCGACTTCAGTCGAGGAAGCACCATATCCAGCAAGTGTTTCCTGTGCTTTCTTCAAGACAGATTGTAAGTACTTTCCTTGTGCCTCAATTCTCAGCTGCAAATGTCTCTGCACCTGGAATATGCAGAGACAAGAAAATCCTGCTTAATCAGAATATGCCCTTTTCACCGGCGATCAAGATTGTGTATTCGTAGAATTTAATACATGTTTTACCTCAAGTTGTTCATGAAGTTTCCTCTGCACCTCCATTTGCACTTGTAGTGCCTGAGCTATCTGCAAACTTTTAATAAAACACAACCCTAAATAAGTGAAAATTCCTTCATCCATTCCAAGTTATCCAATACTCTTGGAAACTATTTAAAAAAGCTATTACTCATTAGTCTGATTCTGCTCTCCATCATAATTCTTGCTAGTGATGGGACTCCGATTATCTCTGTAGTCTGCATCGAAAGACATTTTCGTTAGTTTCCTTCATTCATACTCTTTCATGATATCGTAATTTAAGTTAATGGTGCTTACTTTCTTGTTCATCATCCTCATAATAAGATTGTGATTGTTTATTCTTTCCCATCCTATATTTCTGCAGCAAAGTACATTTTCCCCATCAAAAATCCCTCTAAACATGACGTGCAAGAAACTAGAATATTGTCGTTATAAACAAGAAACATTACCTGTAAATGGCTCTTGAGGTGGTACAAAGTTAGTCCGTTAACGCCCATCACCCTCATTATGGATTTCGGTGTAGCCTCTGCATTGAAGACTCACAACTAGTATCAGAATACAGAGAGACTAAGTTTACACAGATAAATTTACCTGAATCAGAAACTTCTATACTCAACTATTTGCACCTCCAAGCTGATTAACTGCATCAGCAAATGTTTCGTGCAGTTCTCGAGTCCATTTCAGTCTTGGTTTCGCATCACTGGATAACACCAAGCTCATCTCTTTAATACGAACGTTCTGAAGAGTCATTTCTCGTTTTTTATGAGAAGATTGAAGCATAAGAAAGGGTGTTTACTTACTTTGAGGTTTTTATTTTTATTTTTGGCTCAAATATGTGGCGGATGTTATTCTCTTTATAACTGTGGAGTTGTGAGGGGGTATCCTGTGTTCTCACTCCATATCAGGAAACATAAGTGGGGTTATGTAGGGGGGAATATATGCCATGAGCTGTTCCCCCATTCCTTTCTACCATTTCCCATTTTCTTTATTTAAATTTCCAATTTTTTGTTGTTTTTTTCTTTTTTCTTTGACTTGAAGGGGTGGAGAGAATCTTTCATGCAGCACAAATTTGAATCTGAAAAGAAGAGAGAAGTAAAGTCTATGGTTTGTTTTCTATACAAAAATTGAATAACACACACACACACACACACGTGTATGTGCGTGCGTGTGTGTGCGCGCTTGCTTGCTTGCTTGATATTCCAGATGAATTAAGCAGTCCCCACCATTTTTTATAATGGCTGCAAACTTTTCTAAAACTCTAGAGAAGCTTTCATGGAAATTTTAATGATGACAATGCTTTAATGGATAATTCTTTTCATGTGATTGAAAGGGATAAACATAATTAGTATTTCTTTCTCTTCCTTTATTTGTGAGGTGTGGATGATAGGTAAATTTATTTATTTATTTTAAGGGATGAAAGAATGAAGAAATTATTCATAGGGTATAAAATTATGGGATTAACTGAATTGGAATATGAATTTGTAATTATGTTCAATAAGTCAATCCAAATTCATTAGCTTGAGAAAATAGTGCAAATTGATGATATATGGCCATATCCTGTTTATTTTTATTATTCAATATTCGTATCAGTTTTTGATTTGTCGAGTTAATGAAATGACTAGATTGAAACTATATTACATACGAAATAATCAAATTATAATAGTTTAAAGTTTGGGTTCATTATTGCTACACCAATATAAGTTACTTGACAAACTGAAATTAAGTAATTTCGACGGATCGAAAGTGTAATTTCCGGGCACAATTCATTCAATTATTTTGTAACTTTCCTTGTTTCGTGTAACACGGGTTCAATCCATTGACTAGGTCTAGTCCTTAAAGTATGATAATTATCCCTTTACTATTGAATCATATTATTTGACTACAAACAACCTTTCACATTAGATTTCTTGACAAAATAAACAATAGAATATCAATTATATTTATTATGTGTAATAGAATCTTTCTTTTTCTTTTTTACAATCCCGACATAGATGTAATGACAAAAGGTCCACACCAATTCATTTCCTTTACTTTTTTCCATGCAAAAGTGAAGACAACTAGCAAGCAATTAAAAAGAGCTAAAGAAAATTGACATTTAGCCCCCGTTTGACACCCACCACACATTCTCACATCAATCACTATTCCAATTTTTTTTTTCCTCAAAATGGGTTTCAAATAGGGGCTTACATAGATATCGTTTATAGATTATTTTACTGTCTGAATCATTTATGAAAATTAAGTTTAAAATGAATATAACTTTTATGTAAACAATTTTGATCAATATATATAAATAACATCTAGCTTTATACTCTTAAACAAGAACATAGAAGGGAAGATCTGTTTATAATATAGTTCAAGAAAGCAGAAATTACTTAGTTTTCGAGACAAGTTCTATCTATATATCTTCTGATCTCCGTTACATGCTAAATCAACTAGAATAGAAACATTTAGGGTGTGTTTGATTACATTTATTTTTCATGAAAAATGTCATTTTCCCACCCAAATTTCTACTTTGAAGTGTTTTATTGCTATTTTTTTTTTCATGAAAAATGTTTTTCAACTTTTAAAAATACCTAATTTTCCTTATTTTTAAGGAAAACGTTTTCTTTGGGGAGTTGGTTTTTGTTTCTTCAGCATAAGGTCAATATTTTCTTTTCTAGGATATATTTTCCATGTTAATCAAACACACTCTTTATTATAATTGTAGAATCATCCTATTGAAAATATAAATGGTCTAAATCTCTATTAAATAGTCATGTCGTCATGTGATACGGCATTTAATGGAGATGTAGAATTTTTAAAACTATAAAACATTGAACTTGCTATCAAAACAACATGCTAGGGTGGTGCCATTTGCCCTTTATATAACCAAAATTGAAAGCATAAAATAAAAGGCGATTGAGAGTGGCAAACAACAAATCTTCAAAAGCCATTTAGATCATATCAATCAACCCTCGAATTTCTTGGGTTTCGAGTAACGAATTTCGATAGATGGAATCAAAATCCAGTGATTGATGTTCAAAGCATTTTCCATCTCACTACCATAGATTCACCCAGTCCCTTTATATGCATTCATTGAAATCTTATCTTATTAGGTTAAACATATTTAGAGTCTGTTTTTTAGGAGAGAATGCACATTTTTTTTAAGAGTGTGTTATATGCACATTTTTTAGGAGACCTTTTTTTATTTTTTTATTTTTATGTGATGGTGAATATGTGATTGAAAAAGAAGAAAAAGTTATTGATGTGATGAGAAATATTATTTTATTAAAAAATGTATGGTTGAAAATGAGTAGAAGAATAAGAATGAAAATGAGAATGTATCTCAAACAGGGGTTTATCGGTATTTAATTCAAATATATTTGTGAAATAAGTTATTTGACAGTTAAAGAATGATTAAATATGAAAAATATAATTGCTTTGATCAACAAAATAATAAAAATATTATTGGAAAAATAAATTTCATTTATTTGTAAGTTTACTAACTACTAAGATTTTGTTTTACAATTTTGTGTATATTTGGCCAAGTAACTAATAAATAAGCTTACTTATAAGTATGTCATATAATGAATATAATTTTATTTTAAGTGAAAAATAAGTGATTATTTAATTCCAAAGTAATTCGCATATGTATTTAACATATAAATAAAAATGATCAGCATAAATTTAATTAATAATAATTTCGACTTATTTTTAAAATTAATCGAGCATGTCCCTATATTAACGTGTTCTTAGTAACAAAAGACACAAAAAGAGCTCCCAGCATCATTGAGCTCCTTTTATGTAGTATATACGAGATAACTGATGTAACATTGTATGTGTTACTTTATGCATGATCGTGTAGATATCTTATAGTGTTAATTTTTACACCTTTATTCTTTTGTCCCCCACCATCCATCATATTACCAAAAATAAAATATCTTGGTTCGTTTGATGTCCTCTTTAATCATGCCAAAAAGACCTTAAAATGAGTCATTATGTAATTTTAATTAAAAAATAAAAAATAAACTTGTTATTATTGTATTAGAGACAACATGGAAGACATGAGTTCGTTTTTTGCCGGCACCCTTGAATTTTATGGCAATTGTGCACCTATCAAAATTTTGACGAAGAAAAATAAATTTGTATTCACTGAAAACGAGAATATTTAAATGAACACACCTTCTATACGTGCTCCACTCCTCAACCGCTCGAACCCCCCAACACCGCCACCCAAATCTTCTCTCTTACCACACCCTTCTTTTTAGTTTTATTATTTTCGTATTTCAATCCAAAATAAGGTTCATAATAATTTTTAAATCTAATTCGCAATTCCATAGAAGTTCAATGAGGTGAATACCATCCTAAATTACGAGAAATATGTAGACAATAGGTTTGATTATGAAGAGACAAGTAAATAATAGATTTGATTATGCCAATCCTTAATCCTACTTTAGGTGAGGCATAATCAAGGGTCTATACGTGCTCAAAAGTATGAAACAGTTATTTGGGAATTGTTTCAAGCTAATGTAAATTTCTTTCTTTTTTGGACGGAATAAATTAAAGATGATAAAAATTTCAATGTGATTTCGGAATATGGTTGAGTCTCCTTGTTTTTGTTCCATTCTCAAATCCTTGAGCTTATGAAGTCTCGTTTGTGTACAATTCATGTAAGCGGCAAAATAGATGGATTTTGTCAATTATGCCTAATTTATTACGAACTCAAAAAGTCAAGGTTGCGCGTCCAAGTCGTAAACGATCCAACTATTTACAAAAAAGAAGTAGGAGCCTCTCTTTAACCAGCTGCTACAAATGAAGGTCCTTTTCTTTAATATATTCCACAAGTAAAAAGGAGATTCTATACGATGGTACAAAACCGAGGCCTTAGAATTTTAAGGTTCACAATATAACAAAAGTTCCACTCTTATCAAAAATCACTTAAACAAATTTAAAGCAGCCCTTAAATCAATTATTATTCTTTTAGAGGACCCCATAAGGGATTTAAAGTAAAGAAAATTTCACAAATCTGAAAAGCATATAAAAGAAGAAGATGAGAAGAATATGGCCTCAAGAATCAAGAAAAGTGAGACAAAAGGAACTAGTCAAAATCCCACTAAAGAATAGTTGCTATTTGTCCTAGAAAATTTATATAGTTCGACATTTTTGCCCCTATTGAAGTGATGCAAGCAATACATCACGTAATAGTTTTTACCTATGCACTTTGACATCAGCCATGGCACTTCGGTATGGAATATTTATTTGTTGAAGATATAAATATAAATAATTTTATTTATTTATGTTCTATAGTTTAAATGTTTTAAAATTTTATGGTAGTAAGATTTGATTATAGAATCTTTGGTCACTCTAATATCAAATTATATTGTATAATTTGGAAAGTTAAACTACAAGGATTCATAAATTTATTTACATTCTTGCGCTAAGTTATTTAGATTATGTTTGATTGATTTTATTTTTCATGAAAAATATCATTTTTTTCACCCAAGTTCTCATTTGTAGAGTGTTTATGTTTGATTGATATATTTTTTTATGGAAAATATTTTTCAAAAGTTCTTCATTTGACCATATTTTCCTCAAAAATAAGGTAAACATTTTTTTTAAAGAAGGGAAGTGTTTTTATTTGTCAGACAATTCATTCTCTCTCACTCTCTCATTTACCCACCAATCAAAGATGGGTAAGTATAACATTTTCTATTTTGAAAATTAAATCAATCAAATACATTTGTTAATAACTTTTATGCAAATAACCTTTAGGAAACTTTCCATGCAAATTCCATAATTGTAATCAAACGCACCTTAGAAACAAATCTTTGTCTTGTACCCTACATTCAGGGCAGATTTTAGGACGGGCATGGGCTTTAGCCAGTCTCAGTCTGGGCTCAAAATTGAAGCTTGGGCCTATAGCCTCAAAATTGTAGCTTGTCAAAACGAACTTATGATATTGAATTGATAATCATTAAAGTGATGAAAAATCAAGACGTAGCAAAATGATGAAAACATCTACATCTTTTGGTCTAAATTTTTTAACTTATTTGTTAGAAAATAAATCTAGGACGTTCAATGAAGCAATGTCAGTCTAGAAGCTCCATTCTAGAAAGAGACTATCAAAAGTGAAATTGACTCTATTATGCAGAATCATACCCGTGAGTTGGTGGATCTCCCACATGGTAACAAACAATTAGATTATAAATGAATTTTCAAAAGAAAATTAAATACTCATGGATCAGTTGATAAATATAAGAATATATTGGTAGTTAAATGATTCAAACAAAAATAAGGTTTGTTTCGATACATACTCACCTATGACAATGATAACATCTATTAGAGTATTAATTGCAATCGTAGTATTGCATAATTTGGAAATCCATCACATGAATGTCAAAATAGCTTTCTTAAATAGTAAGTTAGAAGAAGAAATTTAACAACCCAAATGATTCATTGCTCCTGGACAGGAGAAAAATGTGTGTAGGCTCATTAAATCGTTATACAGACTAAAACAAGCGTCAAAACAATAGTATGCAAAATTTGACAAATTTATATTGTCAAATGGTTTTAAAATTAACAAGTGTGATAAATGTGTTCATATTAAAACTACACCTAATACATATGTAATTGTATGTCTATATGTTGATGACAT
>CAIGRF010091527.1:17995-37955 GCA_903798235.1 Fraxinus ornus
CCCCTGGTATTTCAGTCTTTCATTTCGAAACAAATCCATCACCTTTGTTATCCCACCTCGATATTCGAGATGAATTAGAACCCGAAACACCCAATGGTTGCCTAGTTGTCTCCTTCCTCTTCAATCATTTCTCCACCTTCATGACCACATGCAACATGTCTTCGATCTCCACATAATGTGCAACTCCACAATATTAGCAATGTCTCTGTTCAACCCTTTTAAGAAACGAGCCATGGTGGCTTCCCAACCCTCTTCCACATTCGCCCTGATTATTAAAATTTCCATCTCCTTATGGTAGTCTTTCATACTCTTCAACCCCTAATATAAACATTGCAATTTTTTGTGCAGCTCCATGTAATAGTGACTAGGCACGAACCGCTTTCTCATGATAGTTTTCAACTCATCCCAAGTATTAACTGCTCGCTCTCGATTCCTCCTCCTTGATGTAACCACTTGATCCCACCAAATTATAGCGTAGTAATCAAACTCAAGAACTGCAATTTTCACTTTCTTCTCCTCGAGTAATTATGGAAATCAAATATTAACTCCACATACTTCTTCTAGTCTAGATAAGCCTCCAGATCACTCATTCTCTTAAACGGTGGAATTGACATCTTTATATTGCCCATATTCTTATCCACTTCATCTCCAAAATGACTTCTACCCCTTCTTTCAAACCTACATTCTCTATTTCTCATCCCACCCGTATCACGCTACTAAATTTATAATCATCATGCACATCCATCCTAGGATCTCGCCTACCCGATCTCCTTACATTTGATTGTTCCCTATGAAGATTGGCCACCAATGTATTTAACCTATGGAGCCTTTCACTCACATCCCCAAGCACCCACTCAAACTACTTTATTACATCATCTGCCATGTGGTTTAGATTTGGCTACCTGTTTAAATTGGAACCCTCTCTGTCTGACATCCTAATTCTATAAAATATCTGCCTCACAAATGTTAACTCATGTATCACTCAATTATTGGCTTTTTCCCTCTATTAATCTCACCATTCTGTCTTTTACCACTCAATGCTTTCGCTCAAGTACTTCAAAGAACAAGGTAAACTGAACCAACAATGTATTCCCGTGGATCCAATCGAGCATTGATCACGAATTGAGGAAGAAAAAAAGATGAAGAATGACTCAAAGACAAGAGAAGTGAAAAGAAGATGAATGAATTTCAATGGACTATTCAAGAACGTAAAATGGAATAAACTTGAACGATACTCTTTTTTTTTACTCAAAGATAAAATTTAGAACTACTGGATATTCTCGGTAATATCAATTTTTTTTTTGAATTTTTTACCTTGGGAATTCAACTACAAATCCAGTAAAACAAACGAAAATTGATTTGGACTTGTAAATAGTTCGAAAAATAACTTTGACTTTTTTCTGTAATTTTCTGGATCAAATCTCAAGAAATAAGACAGACTCGAAGAACGTGAAGAACAATGGAAAATAAGAAGAGAAAAAGGAAAACAAGACTCAAAATAAGAAACAAAAGATATACCCTTGATCATTTTGGAGCTTTGCTTTGATACCAACTGATGAGAACCAGTAGCAACAAACACTACGTAATCCACAACGCGATTGAAGATCCCATAAAAGCCCAAAGAATAATCCCGATTTTGAGCTTAAACCAAGAATTAATGAACCAAGTAACCAAACAAAAATGAAGTTTGAATGACCTATTGATTACACAACACGTGATCCGCACTCGGTGTTGAACGACACAGGAATCCTCTTGATAAGTTCGAAATGTTCTAAGAAGAACAAGGTTTGAAAAGAACATTACCCTCTCGAATATATCTCAATAATAAATTTGTCAAAAGGTCCTTACAATGAATAATAACCAAGTATTTATAGGAAGCCTAAAACCCTAGTTGTACTGGAATTAACTTACTACAATAACAAAAGATTGCAATAAATTAGAATCCTAGTGAAATAAGAAAAATTTAGAAAAAGAAATATTCTGCCCAGATTTTGCTCTATGTAGCCGCATAGTACCGATCTATGCAGTCGCATAAAAGTCCCATAAACTTCCCTTCTACTCACGGTAAATAGGCATACGACCGCATGTTAATTACAACTATGCGGTCGTATAGTTGTCGGACAAGGCTTCTTCCTTCGCTGTTTGAATCAAGTCCATCCAATCCGATTTTGACCTCGACCCCAACATGAAACACACCTCTTTTTCCTTGTAGATCATGACATCGTCCATCGTTTCTTGGACAAGTAATCCAATCGCTTGATTTACCCATTTTGCCCTCGATCGCGTAATCGGTCCTCCTTCGATAATCAACGGGTCTCGTCCTGGGCCGACTCCTGGATCATATCAATTTTACCACGTTCTAACTTATTGTGAGCATTCCTACACTACAACAAGCAACTAACTAATTAATTGGTGATCAAGCAACAAATATTGCAATGAGTATGTAAAATCAATCAAATAATAACATGAAATTCCAAAATTGATCTCTCAAATTAAAATAAATGAAAATAGGGTTCAACATTCATCCAATACAAATGAAAAACCTAGCCAACCATCATAATTATTAAACTATACAAAAAATAATGAAAAGACACCACTCGGATCGAGAAATGATGAAGAAAGTGGAGAGATCTAATTTTCTTGGCTTGAATCTTGAAAAATGATGAATATTCTTCAATAAACTTGTATAATTCGCCTTTGGTTGATGATTGCGCCTCATTCTTCGCCTCCAAAATACATAGAATATATGACTTTTAGGTCAAAAGGAGGTCTTCCCCGTGTTCTGGTCGAGTTTGGTATATATAGGATGCCTAAAATCTTGTCACCAAAGTAGAGTTTCAATTGAAAAATGAAACAAAATCTTGCCAAAAGTTTGTACTATGCAGTTGCATAGTTCATCTATAAGAGGTTGTATAGAAGGATGTTTAACCATCAATTTTGGCCCTAGAATGCATAATGCGGTCGCATCAAATTAGACCTATGCGGCAGCATAGGTATACATTTTCTTTCCACCGGACAACCTTCAATAATTTGATCGTATATTTCTCTCCCGATATCTAATTGAGGTAATTCAAAATGTGTTGGAAAGGCAACTCAAAGATATACAAATATTTTAGATATAATATTTTAAATTCAAACATTTCTTATGCCAAAATTGGGACTCAAATTGAGACTGAAAATTTGAAGCATAACTTTTTCGACGGAAGTTGATATGTAATAGTACTTGGACTATATTTCATCCAGTTGGCTTCTTTCCTCATCCAATTGATGCCTAAAACTCTCAAAATCTTCATCGTAAGGTTCGACTTAACTTTTGAGTATTTGTATTTGAGTCTCAAACTTTGTATTTGATACAATTGAGCACTTTTCCGCTATCTTTGCATTATTTTCTCCAATTCTTCATCAAACATCGAGTTTTACATACAAAATGAAATATAACACAAGTTAGGTATTATTTTATCTGAAAAACAACAAAATGTCATCATTTATGATTTCTACACTTATTAATTGTATCTATGTTTGGGGTTTACCTACAATTCATATCAATAAATAATCAAGTCTAGAAGCATAGATAAGTGCATAAAATATATTTATCAAATACTCCAAACTTAAACTCTTGTTCTTTTCGAGTAGGATTGACTATTTACTAAGTTTAAAAACAAACAATAAAACATAAACTTCAAAGCATCAGATAACGCTTTGTACTTGTATCAAGTATTGTAAAAGTATGAAAATTCATAAAAGGTTTCTATGTAATGCTACCAAAACAAATTTTCACTATTCAATGATCAACCGATGTGTGTGTATAGTCAATCTAATCATATCATAAATTTAAATCGATAATTTTCGATCCTTTTTGGCCAACAATATATAGTGTTTTTTTCACCTATTACGGTTAGTGCAATGCCTTTTACTGGGATAAATATCTTCCAACACTAGATCAATCATATTGAAATATCTTTCAACACGGGATCCACCACCCACATACTATTCATTTCAATAGGTTAAGTGGTTGTGTTCTTTGGATTTGTATTTGTATTACATATCACACAAACAAACAATCAATCAAAACTACATACATTGCCAAAATGTAAGTTTACATTGTACTCAGTGTGTACATCAAATAGGCTTTAAAAAGTTAGCAATACTTGTCATGTTATATGATGAATCCTCTTCAATAGAACTTAGTCTTTCATCTACCATTTCTTTCCTTTGCTCATTTTACAAAATATCTTAATAGACATGAAAAAAAAAAAGAAAAAAAAATTAATTACCAAAATTATCATATGGGAGTTAAGGCTAATCATTTATCAATTAGGTAAGATAAACAATTTCAACATAATTGTGGTGCTATGAATACTATCCTTAGTATAAAAAATTTAAAAACATTAGTTAACCAATTAATAAATGTACACAAGTACTAAATACAATCCTAATTCACTACATGCATTGCAATTTATAAAATCAAATAAATAAAAAGGATAGAAATTAGATTGTCTCCCAAAAAGCATGTAACGACCCAAGCCTCATTTCTAAGCCGTTATATCATATGTACTATCTGTTTTGGAAGAGCATCTACCCTCTTACCCCTTCATAGTTTCATGTCGTGTCTCACAAGATTTGAACCGAAGACCTCTACTTTATGAGAGATATAAATTAAATCCTAGTACAAATGGAGCAGGTCGTTATAAAAAAAAATATGTTTTTTCAGTCGCAACAACCGTCACCTTCAAAATAATTTCGTCCTTAAAATTTAGTTTATTTTGTTATAAACCCCTGGGTACTTGTCTTTAATTTCTTCTTCTCTCTCCTAAGTATCCTCTTATATTGTATGATTATACGACCATACCTTTTCTAATGACACTTCTCTACTTCTTAGGAAGTTGACCTTTATTTCTATTGTCTGGGCTGGTGATTCCTCTTACGTTAGATCTTTTTATAAATCAATCAACTGACCCTTGACCACATGACTCAGGTCATGAAGATATTTTCTGAACATAGAGATGTAAAATACGTCGTACATAGCTGGTAATTCTGGTGGGAATGCCAAAACGATATGCCACATTTCCAACTATTTCTAGAATCTTAAATAGATCAATAAATCTTTGTCTCAACTTTCCTTCATTTCTGAATTAAAATACACTCTTCATTGGTGCCACTTAGAAGAACTTTATCTTCAATCTCAAACTTCAATTCTTTCATTCTCTTGTCAATGAACTTTTTGGATGGTCTCGAGATGTCTTGTTTCTCATTCTAATCTTTTCAATAGCCTCAACTATTTTCTCAACGAGCTCTAGACCTAAAGTTTTACTTCTATCCACTTTATCCGAGCATATCGGTGAACGATACCACCAATTATACAAAGCCTTGTATAGTGCCATCTCAATAGTGGGCTTGAAAACTGTTATTGTAGGTGAATTCCACTAATGTAAGTGAATCCCCCAATTACCATTCCAATCCAAGACATAAGCTCTCAACATATCTAAAAATACAAAGTTCGACCCAAACTACACCTAGAGGGGGGTAAATATGTGTAAATGCGGAATTTATTAAATACAATTAAATAGCAACAAGTTGCTAATTAATTATCTTTAGATGGTTATGCAATCAGTTCAATTATCCTATACTTGAATACTGCAAAATATAAAAGCAGTAAAGAAAGCAGTAAATAACACATGTTATCATCACGGAGAAATCCCAACAGGGTAAAAACTCCGAGCACTTTGCTAGTTAAAATNCCCCTAGCTTGGCAGAATCTTCTATCTCTTGTGGATCACGAGGAACAACTCATTCTTCACAGACTGGAACTCCAGCCGCCTTCTTTGATCTTCAGCACTCTCTGACAGATATTTAGGAAGTAGCAGTTTGGTATTTAGATGGTGGATTCGATATTTTTCTGACTAACAAGAACAAATCTCAAAAAAACATGAAGATTGAAAGTTTCAAGGATGAAAGAAATTTGACAGCATAATGTTTGCTTATTACTCAACCTTTGAATTCTTGTTCTGTAGCTTTTGAATATATATAGGTAGGGTAAAAACAGATGGGCCAAGAAAAAAACCTTTAAAACGCGAAAATAAAATTTTTCGTATAAAGCTGTCGCTCGAGCAAAGAGCTAGCGACAGTGTGTCGCTCGAGCGAAGGAGGGGCGACAGTCTAGCGACGATATTTTTGCTTTTGTAGTTCGAGTCAATCCTTGGCGACAGTCCGACGAAAATTCGCGTCGTTTTCCTCCTGTGTTCCAAACTTGAAACCCTAGACCTATTCAACTTACTTTTGACATATTTGTACATTACTCCTTGAACTTTCATCAACTATCAATTTGAATCCTTTTGTCTTACATAATAAGCCAATTACAAGATTACTAAAACCTAACAAACTTCCCCTTTGAAATTATGTGACAAAACACTATTCTATGTCAAGGCATTAATGAAAAAATAAAGTTTCAGACTCAAAACAATGACACACCTATACTACAATCTATTTTGAACGAACCAACGGCACTTGTTTCCTGAAATAGACAACTCAAATACCCAATATAAAATGTGTGAAAAAAAGAATCAACAATAATCACAGTTCAAACAGTTCAACTGTAAGTGTCATTTGAGCCAATGTAAGCAAATGTAACTCATATAGCATATTATTCAGTTTTAAATCACAAGCTAAACTAAGACACAGTATCAATGCAACCCAACATACCAAAATGAAACACTGATACTACTAAAAAATCAAAACTTAATCTAGCGAAAACTGATTAAAAAGTTTTAGATACATCTAGTAGATAAAAACATATACATAATGTTAAAGCAAAAATATCTACTATATCATCTACTCCCCCTATTGTTATAAAATGACAAGGGAAATCCTAAACACTATGCAGCATTGCGAGCATTATCAGAATCAGTCATCTCTTCGTAAGTCGTACCATCATCCCAGTAGCGACGAATGGAACGAAGCCCTCACTGAATATATCCAACAGCACCACAAAGCGTAGTAAACTCGGTAGTGTGTCGATCAACAGTAGCTCGTAGTTGTATAAGCTCTGCCATCATCCAAGCCTACTGCTCGATGAGCACAGTCATCTGTCTCATAAGTGCCACAAATAGATCAATAGGAACAGAAGAAATATCAGCAGGTGGAAGAACTGGCCTAGTGGGAGAAGGAGCAGGAGTAGAAGACGATGGAATATTAGTGGATGGAGGAGCAGAAGTAGTAGAAGGGAAATCAGAGGGATCAATAGAGATAAGGTCATTAAAAGGATCAGCTGGCTCAGAAGAAACAATTGACCTACTCTAAGAAATATTAGTGTAGTCAATCGATCGAGAAACCCTCCGAGGAACCCCCTTACGAACAAGACTCGATATAACGTCGAATGTGATCTTAACTGTCCTACCCCGAAGAAAAACCCTAAAAGTCGGACCACTAATATCATGAATGTTAGTGTAAAACTCTTGTACTAGAAGGCTGGGAGGAGGTGTCAATTCAACCAATAAGGGGTCCCAACCCCAAGCAATGAAAATAGCAGTGGTCGGAGATAGGTCATACATAATGGCCTCGCGCTCAAACAGGACTGGCCGTAAAGAAAAGTGTGACCCAAAAGTATATTGGGAAATTGCAGAGATGAACATAGACCTACTGTAAGAAGTAAAGGTACCGGGTGTCAAAACAACAACACGTGCTCTCTCATCTGAAATGATTAGAATCAATACATCAAGACCTCGATACGATAAACAAGAAATCATGATATGCATGAGATGCATAAATGTACGCAAAATGAGGCAAGAAAAGTAAATGCAACGTGCCCTAGAACGAATACCTAACATGATACTGTCATGCCTAGACGTAGGTGATGTGAAGACATGACGAGCCGTGATGTCATGCCGTAAGGACGTGACGTCACCTTGCAGTGCTAACACCAGACACAACCAAACCAAGACACAAGTGATTCTCAACAACCAAAACCATAAACTACTAACTAATTCTAATGCAACCTCCAGCAACCAATAATACAAAAAATGAATAAATAGAGTGAAGATCACACATTAAACCACCAAAATCGCTCCAAAATAGTCCAAAAACCCAATATTTGGTGCAAAATGATGTAGGAAGTGAGGATAATCTATGAGAATCAAGAAAACACGAAGTATAACCCAAAAGATTCAAGCAAAGAATAAAAAACACCCAAATAAATCTAAAAAAATCAAAAAACAAAGGTTTTTGAAGCAATACCTTGAAAATTCGTTGAAAATGGAATGGCAATGTGTGCAAATCTGCCAAATGACGGATGATATATGTTCAATTAGTGATTAATAGTATGAATTTGAGATGGGTGGATGAAATTTTGAGAGAAATGGAAAGAAAATGGTGAAATTTCGCCTAAAACCTTGAAACATAACGTTAAAATTCAAATAAACGGTTTGTTGCTCGAGCGATAGTTGAACGATAAGCGAGCAATTTAGCTTCTGCTTCTATCTCTCGAGCGTGGCTCAGTGATAAGATGACGATAACTTTTTGACAAAAATAGCACTGAATTTTGAATAAAGAAAAATAGCACCTTTATTTAAAATATGTAAATTAAAAAAACAAATTAAGCCCTTGACAACCAGATGTACTCAACCATGCATGTCCTCACAAGTAAAGCATTATCAATAAAACTTTCCCACGTACTCAATTAAGTTCAAAATGGAGTAAAGTGTATAAATGACTCGTGCGTATAAAGGGTCACTATATTCTCGTGCATATGACTCCAAACCTTAAATTTGTGAGAAATGACATGCGAACATCATTGTTAAATAAGTATTTTCCTTACTAATGAAAGTCAAACCCAAAAGAATTTCAGGACCTGAAAAACAAGTTCAATTACATAAATATTTTTCTTTTCTCCCCCTATAACGAGCTTTAGGCCGGTTAACCCAAGTCAGTTGATCATAGGCACCAGGTTATGAGAAACCCTTTGGGTTTAATTACTCGAGTCAAATAGGCTTCGAACAAAAGTAAAAAATGAACCAAACTATTTATATTTTTTTATTTATTTAAAATAATACTGGGAGAAGCATCATGAGCTAAGGTCATCTAAATATAGGTCAATTCACATTCAATGTCATCTTGCCAACAGATGACACCCATCTCAAATCTCACACATGCGGTCCAGACTCACTCACAAGATCACAATATATGTTGTGCAGTTGTACATAAAGAAACTTATATTGAATACTCCACATTAAACTGAACCAAGTAATGAAAATGACAGTAGATAATAGATTAATGATACTTGTTCACAAATGCTAAGTTTAAGAGCACCACGAAGTATCTAGAGCCCTTTTATTTTGTTAAAAGAAGGAAAGTCATACCTAAAGAAAGTAAAAACACAAAACAAAATTATAACAAAGCACAATTAAGTGAGATGCATGCAAGAATAAATGGACTCAATGAACTGCACATGTATGCATCAAGAAACTAATCAAGGTAAAATATGGATGATCTTATCTTCAAAAGCATGATCAATCTCATGACCTTCTAGGTTTCTCTTTTTAACCCAAGCCTTCTTAGAAGTAGAAGTGATTTTAGTTAACCGAGTCATCATCTCAGTTAAGTGGCTAACTTGATTAGCGAGGAAGTTAACCTTACTAGAGAAATCCTAACTTTTACTTCTAGTCACGAGTTTACGACACCTAGGTCTTGTGTGTCCCAGTGCGCCACAATGGTGGAATGAACTAGGCTCAAACCTGCTCGGAGGTTGTTGCCGATATGTAGGATGATTAACCCTACGTTGTCGAGTAGGTCTTGATCCTAAACCATGTTTAACCTTTGGTTCAAGATAAACAATTTTTCGAGCTTTGTTAGAGGCCGGGATCAACATAGTCTTGGGTGTACTAGCATTAGTATAGGCTTATTCATCACTAACAGGTTATCAAGTTTCTGTGAACCACTCATGAATCATTGGAGTTGAGTATTAGATTTTTCAAGATCACTTGTTAAGGATTTAACTTTTGCTTCTAAGTCTTCATTAACAAACTTCAACTCAATTAGATTTTTGGTAGAGTTTTAAAGGTCACCTAAAAGTTTTTCTTTCTCTCTTTCAAGATCATTAACTTTTTTTTTTAACACAGCTTTATTGACCTTTTTAATTTTAAGACTTTTCTCAAATTGTTCACGATAAGATTCGTGAATATCATGTTCATTCTAGACTCTTCCTCGAATTTTTCACTCCGTTCATCACTTTCAACCTTATCAATCTCCTTATCAGATTCAATCGTAGCTATTGATGTGAAGGCCATGAAATTTTGTTCATCCTCACCACCAGATGTATCACTATGAGCATTCGAATATGATTCATCATCACTCAAGGTCACTGCTAATGCCTTGCGTCTTTCTTTGTTCGAACTCTTCTTAAAATTAGGACATTCATTCATATAGTGACCACAACCCTAACATTTATGGCATCTAACATATTGGGTTTTCTAAATGGGAGTCCTAGAGTTATTGTTTTCACACTTATCTCTCATAAATTTACTAGGGACTTCAGTTTTCCGTTCTTGGGGTTTTCTCCTATTTCTCATCACCTTTTGAAATATTTTAATGAAATAAGCTATTTCGTCGTCCCTAAGCATCTCATCATCAGTAGGTTTGAAGGGATCTTACGAGTTCTTCTATCTTAACTGCATCTAAGTCTTTATTTTCTTCAATCACGGTTACTTTAGACCTAAACCTTTCAGGTAGAGATCTAATGACTTTTCTAACAATCTTGGACTCGGGGATCGTTTCACCTAGGTTGAAACTAGAATTGACTATATCATTAAACTTAGCATAAAAATCCAACAATTCATCATCCATCATTCTAATTTCTTCAAACCTAAAATATCTCAAACTTCTTTAGCAGCCTCATACATTGAAACTCTTCAGTAGACAAACCAATGAACAAGGTATGATGGCCCTTACTGTTCTAGTTACACTCAACTAAATCATCTTCAGACCATAGTGAAATATCAGTGGATGTAACTACACCAGGAACAGTAGTTGAAGGTGGAGTCCACCCAGTTTGAACGTAAATCCAAATACGTTCATTCAAAACTTCAAGAAAAACTCTCATTCGAACTTTCCAATAAGCATAATAAAAAAACAGAGGTACAGACAGTGACTGATACCAATTGAAAATACGAAGTTCGACCCAAGCTGCACCTAGAGGGGGTGAATAGGTGTAAATGCGGAATTTATTAAATATAATTAAATATCAACAAGTCACTAATTAATTATCTCTAGATGGTTATGCAATCAGTTCAATTATCCTATGTTTGAATACCGTAGAATATTAAAACGGTAAAAAAATATGTAAATCACACACAGTATGATCATGGAGAAACCCCAACTGGGTAAAAATTTCAAACACTTTGTAGTTAAAAATTCACTATAAACGATTTTTAAATTTACAGTCTACCAGATTAGACGACGACGCGTACTATCTGATTTCTTGAATTCAATTCCAATAGCTCTACTAGATTATGTGCTCCTGCACCAATTTCCAACTGTAGTTTCCAAAGCTCTCCTATATTGCACTCTCATGCAACAACTCTCAGCTTTGTGAAATCGTCTATCTTCTGTGGATACACGAAGAACACCGTGTTCTTCACCGACTAGAACTCCACTCACCCTCCCTTGATCTTCAGAAACTCTAATCGATATGAAGAAAGTAGCAGTTTGGTATTTGGATTTAAGATCTAATGTTTTTCTCACCACCAAGAACAATTTACAATGAAGAATAAAGGTTGAAATCTCAAAAGATGAAGAGAATATGAAAAGCTAAGAGTTTTCTTAATGATCAACCTTGAAAATCATGTTCTGTGGCGTTTGGATATTTATATGTAGGTTAGGAAATGAATGGGACGAATAAAAAGCCTCACTACAAAGTCCATTGCTATTTCTCTCACTTCCATTTCGGTATATCTATCAAATTCAATAGCCCTAGTGGCCTATGATGCTCGGTTTTAACCAATTAACAAACAAAATACATTGATACGAATCGAGCTATTCTCTCTTTCATATTCCTCCACCAAAACGAATTGTGTAGATATTGATACATTTTGGTCCTGTCTGCGTATACTACAAACGGGACATAGTAAACTTCCATCACATTCTCGTTTGAAGTCCTTCATCTTTCCGCACACAGAATCGACCTCTATAAACTCCTTATCCTCAGCTATCTCAAAATCTTTCCCTTTCGGTGTTTCGACCACAACCCTCATGTTTTCGAGAGATGGGTCCTTCTTTTGGTCCTATATTATCTTGTCCCTAAGTGTAGGCTTTAGCATTAATGCTTTTAACCTCGCCATTGTTCGAGTGGGTGGTGTTAGCATTTCAATTTTTAGATCTTTAAAATCCTTGATTAACATCTTTTATCCTATTTGCAAAACTGATTATTGACCCACATTCGTCCTACTTAGTGCATTTACGACTAATTAATGGATGTACTTTCATGTCATGTTGGTATTATATATGCCCCAAAAACATAAAGTAAATGCAGAAAATAGAAAGAACACAAGAGATTTTTCGCCATAAGGCTAGGATGTTCACTCAAATTAGGGTTAATCACCCGTTGAGCATTCACCGAAGTGATTAATGCTCCAATCCACTAGAAACCAACAATATTATCAAGAACAAAGTTACAATACAATATATCCACAAAGGAACAGCCCTCAGACCCAAATTTCTCTAACAAAAACCTTCGAAAATACGGTTACACAAAGTAACCAAAGGTTACTGCCCACATAAGAACAGAAACACAAACCCAAACCTTAATCAACACTAGATCTCACCAAGAATCATCCAGGAACAGAGATTACAGGCGAAAATCAAAGGTTTTCAGAGAGAGAGTGAGCAAAAGTAGAGAGAACCTTAGAATAATCTCGAAGAAGTGAGACGAATGAGAGAGAGTCAAGCCAATAATACAAACAGTCAGAAGCATCCAACGGACACAACTTATCCACGTGTTACAATCTCAATCATTGAGATAAATGTATTGGGCTACGGAGTTACATTCTGTAATGGGTTGGGCATCTTAATTTTAATGAGGGTTGCATCATAGGGCCAGATAACAGATAACAAAATCGGGCTGCATCATTAGGCCCAAATTAGTTCAGCACCAAAATTTACCAACCTCCACCTTGCTTAACAATTTGGGTTTCACAATAGATTCGAGGTTAACTCCTAAATCAATTTCATTTGCTCTTTGTACTTGCAAAAAACCATTAATCAGTAACAACATTTAGGGGACTCAAACAATCCCTAAATTTGTTATAAATGAAGAATTTTTGTACCTATGTCTACATGATTACACTTAGTAGAAGTTTTATCAATTTTCATGATTTCCTTTTCTAAGACATCTCTTATAAAGTGAAATTTAACATCAATATGTTTAATTCTATTATGAAACACAGGATTTTTACTTAAGCGTATTACATATTGACTGTCAGAAAATATAACAACACTATTTTCAGAAAAACCAATTTCATTCAGCAAGTTTTTCAGCCATATACCTTCCTTTACAGCATCAATGGCTGCAATATATTCAGCCTCTGTAGAGGATAATGCTACAATCTTTTGTAGCTGTGATTTCCAGTTAATGCAAGTACCATTTAAAGTAAAGACATGCAAAAGTTGATTTTCTATTATCACAATTACTAGCAAAATCAGAATCAACAAAACCTTTTAGTTTAATCCCTGTTTTACTTTTACTAAACATAAACCCTAGATTAGAAGTGCCTTTTAAGTATCTTAATAACCATTTCATGGTTTTCCAATGATATTCACCTGGATTGCTCATTTATCTACTCAAGACACTTATAGCAAAGGCAAGATCAGGTCTGGTGCATATCATAACATACATAACAGACCCTACAGCATTGGCATATAGAACATTCTCCATTTCTAATTCAGTTTTAGGGCTTTGTTCTGTTGAAAATTTAAAGTGACTACCAAGAGGTAATGTGACATCCTTAGCATTATCTATAGAAAATCTGCATAAAATATTTGAAATATAAGACTATTGAGTGAGAAACAAATTATGGTTACTCCTATTTCTTCTAATTTCCATTCCTAGAATCTTTTTAGCTTCTCCTAAGTCTTTCATTTCAAATTCCTACTTCAAGTTTTGCTTAATCATGTTAATTTCAGTTAAATCACACCCAACAAGTAACATATCATCAACATAGAGCAAAAGATAACAAGAATCAGGACCACCACTACGCTTATAGTAAAAACATGGATCATATTCACTTCTATTAAAATCAAGTCCCTTTATAAAAGTATCAAACTTGATATACCATTTCCTTTGGCCTTGTTTCAAACCATAGAGTTGTAAAAGACATACAAGGTTCTCTTTACCTTTTTGTTCAAAACCTTTTGTTTGAGACGTGTAGATTTTTCATCCAAGTTTCCATGTAGAAAAGAAGTTTTGACATCTAACTATTCTAATTCAAAATCAAATTGAGAAACAATAGAAAGCAAAACTCTTATAGAGGTGTATTTGATTACAAGAAAAAATTTCATTTTAGTCAATTCCCTCTCTTTGGTTAAAGCCTTTTGCTAATGAAGTCATTTCATCTTTCATAGCAGTAAGCCACAGGCTGGCATGTTTCCCTCCAATGGCCTCTTCATATGTGTTAGGCTCATTTTCTAGAAAGTTCTAAATGCTTAAAGCTGTAACAAATTCAAGGTCATTATATCTGGATGAAGGTCTTACTTCTCTTCGAGCTCTATCTTTTGCAAGATGATAATCATCTAAAAGGTTTTCAGGTTGGTTTGGAGGTAAGTCAGCAGGTTCAGCCTCAATGTTAGGTTCAATTTCATCAGTTAATCCCTGATCAGGCTCCACCCCAAACTGATCATCATTCCTAGAATTTAAATCTGTCTGGAAGAGTTTTGTTTCTAAAACTGTTTTATTTTAAAGTCTGTACATTCCCATTTTTTAATTTTAAAATAGTTTTTCCAATGCCTTTTATTTTGCAAGAAAAGTCGTTTCCTAATATTACATGTCCCCCACTAACCTCAACCAAATCAGTAAAGTATTCTTTGTAAGGTGTCATGTGAAAAGTAAACCCAGAATCAAGAATCCAATCTATTTTAGTTGAAGATTGACAGGTCACATAAACCTGGCATCAGTGGTTGTAGCTTCTTTATAAGCTATTGCAGCTCCACCATCAACATTATTGACATTTTTCAGTTAATCAATCCTTTTGTGACAATCTTTTATAAAATGTCCTAATTTTTCACAAAAATAGCATTTCTTTCCTTTAGCTTTATTATTGTTCTTGTTGAATTTGGATTTGCCATTGTTAAAATTTCCAGAGAACTCCTTATGTTTCCAAGATTTTTATTTGAAAAATTATTATTGTTTCTTTTTGAAAAGTTGTTTCCTTTAACATTGTAACCAACTCCACTTGAGGAGGTTTTAACTCACTTTTAAATTCAAGTTCTTTATTTCTTAAGGATGAAACAATAATATCAACAGTGACAGTGGTTCTTCCATATTCAAGAGAATTTTTCAAATCTTTATATTTTTCAAGTAAAGAAGATAATAAGGCTACAGACTTTTGATCATCGAAAAGTTTTTCACCACTATTGGTGAGATCATGAGAAAGTTTATTAAATCTATAAAGATTGTTTTCAAGGTCACAATTGGGATCAAACTTAAAACTGAAAAATTGTTTCCATAGGTAACATTTATCGGGAAGTGTCTTAGTTTTATAAATAGATTCAAGTTTTGCCCATATTTCAGCTGCAGTCTCAGTCTCTCTTACTTTTCTAATGAGACTATCAGATAAATGCAAAAAAGATAGTTCTCCATGCAATTTCTACTTGTTCAATTCTTTTATTATTTGCCACTTCTTCCCCCCAAGATTCATCAAGGGCCCTGGTACATTTAAAATGAATTAATAGAGCTTCATTTTTTTACTCCAGAGTGTAAAGTTTCCTTTCCCATTCCAAACCTCAACATCAAATTTAGTACTACCAATTTGTGATAATGACACACAGTGAATGCTGTGATAATGTAAAAGGCAGGATCAAGTATGATGTACCATAGACAGAGTACAATAAAAATGACTAATGTACACACACTGATAAAATAAATGATGCAAAGGTTATTTATATCAAGCAAGTGTACACAGTTTCATAAAAAATCAGATAGGCAGATAACAAGATAACACAAATTTTGTTCAAACAACAGTAAGAGTAACCATCGAAGAGTAAAAGCTTCAAGTAATTTTGAAGAACCGTCAATCCCAGTCCCATTAAATTCTAGGGTTTTCAAATGAAACCCTAGACAAAGGAAGATCCAGGAGGGTTCAAACAAGAAATCCAAGAAAAAATACAATTCGAAAGAAAGTAACAAAATAGGGTTAGAAACTCGTTACCAAACGCCTCTGATTAATGATCTAAAATAGTGAAAACCAGAACTATTTTACCAACTTTGCCAAGAATGAGAATCAGACCATTTCCAGTAAAGATCTTTAGATCTTGAGTCCATTTACCAAGAACACCCAGAAATAATATCAGATCAAAGAAATTTTGGAGATTGAAGTGCTCTGATACCATTGTTGGTATTATACAAGCCCCAAAAACACAAAGTTAAAGCAGAAAATAGAAAGAACGCAAGAGATTTTTCGCCATAAGGCCCGTATGTTCACCCAAATTAGGGCTAATCATTCGTTGAGCATTCACTGAAGTGATTAACGCTCCAATTCACTAGAAACCAACAAAGTTACTAAACAACTCATCCACAAAGGAACATCCCTCAAAAAGAGATTTCTCTCACAAAAATCTTCGAAAATACGATTACACAAAGTAACCAAAGGTTACTGCCCACATAAGAACAAAAACACAAACACAAGCCTTAATCAATACTAGATCTCACCAACAATCATCTAGGAATAGAGATTACAGGCGATAACCAGAGGTTTTCAGAGAGAGAACAGAGAGAATAGAGAGAGCAAACGTTGAGAGAAGTTATTGGGCTGCCGGGTTGCATTCTGTAATGGGCTAGATATCTCAATTTTAATATGGGTGATCGTTTGATTTCTTGCAAGTGAACGGGATCGTTATTAGGTAATAAATTAGTGAATAGAATGTCGAACCCATGAGGAATAGCAAATAAATTTTGATTTTTTCTATACTAATACCAAAATTATCGATTAAACTAATAAAAGTAAGTAAATGTGTTTTTCAAAATGTGTGAGATGCATTGCTAAGATGTCGAGTCCCCCTTATTATTCCATTTTTTAACAATTTGAAATCATTTGTGTTGGTCAATGTTCCTAATTTAATTGAAAGCCTCTCTCGATAACTTTCAAATCTAATCCCCTCATGTGACCCTTCTATCTCTCGATGAAAGATGCAAACATGATAAATGCATTAACAAGCATTAGAACACCTATTGAAACCATATAAANTGAAATAATATAAAGCATATATGTATATCTCCATTCTCTATCGAACCTTACAATATTTATTATATTGTGCTTAAATCCTATTGTCTCACTCGATAACAATAAAATTCACTAACAATTGAAAAGAACGATAAAACGATAATAAACATCCATAAATCAAATCAAATTAAAGTCAAAATAATTAATTAAAAACTGAAAATATCATAACAAAAGTTCATCTCATCCTAGCAATGTATAAAATTAGCCTAACATATTGAAATTACAAGAAATCATATTTAAGTGAAAAGACATAACCCGAATTTTTGATAAATTGAGAAGATAAAGATGAATCTTAAAATTTTGAATCTTTTCAATCGTTTCTTGATGAATCTCCACTTGCGGCTTCTCTTCTTTGCCCAAAAGTCAAGTTTAAATCTTCACTTGATTGACTTCTTGCAAATCCCCTTTAATTCTCTCACAAAAACTATGAATCACCCTCATTTGATGATAATAATTTATGAGTATTGGAGTATAATATGTACATGAGAGCTCTCTTAATATGTATTATGCTATTATCTATTTGTAGGAGCCAAAAATTGGTTGAAAATCACGTCCAAAATGGCTTTCAAAAGAGTCCTAATCGAATAAGGAAAGTTGTGAAGGCGTGCGGATTTTTTGGTCTCTGCATAGTAGTTAGTATTTTGGCTATAACTATCTCTCTCGATATCCCATTGATAAGATTCAAAGTGAGTTGGAAAATTTACTCAAAGATCTACAACTTTGATAGAAGTTTTCCAATTCGAACATTTACTATGCCAAAATTCAGTTTCAATCCTGGACTAGAAATTTGAATATAACTTGTGCGATTGAAATTTGATTGTGATCATATTCCATTCCTTTTTGAGTTCTAATTCCATCTAATTGTCTTATAAAAATCTTTCAAGTATCATCTTTTGGTCCAAATCAGCTATGGAATATTTTCAATTTGGTCCTCAGACTTTAACATAAAAACAACAATTTAGGATATATTTTTTTTTTCAAAAGAACTATCAAATATCAATATTTTAGGACCTCAAATAAGTGTATAACAGATAACAGAATTGGGCTGCATCATTGGGCCCAAATTGGTTAAGCAACAAACTTAATGTTAGAATTGATATGGAATGAATTGATTTTCATTATTGAATAAACATTACATCGGTGTATATATTACATGCCAATCAATCTAGGACAAAATATGCTATTAAGGGAAAAATCTTCTATGATAAAATCAAATCTCAATAATTACGGTTAATACTCCTCCTCAAGTTGGAGCATAAAGGTCCGTGATGCCCAACTTGCGAGTGAAATGATGAAAAAGGTCCTTCCTAAGAGCATTAGTGAAGATATTAGCAAGCTATAGCTTGGTAGAGACATGTGTAGGAAGAAGGAGCCCTGAAATATATTTCTCATGAACAAAATGACAATCTATTTCAATATGTTTGGTTCGCTCATGAAAAATAGGATTACGGGTAACGGGGAGGGCAGCCTCATTGTCATAATAGAGCAATATACGTTGCGAGTGGACAACAACGAGGTCACACAAAAGAGATCGAAGCCAAACGAGTTCACAAGTTTCCATCGCCATGGCACGTTATTCAGCTTCGGTAGAAGATTGTGAAACAAATGTTTGTTTCTTAGTACGCCAAGAAATGGGACTAGTGCCAATAGTGACGAAGAAACTAGACGTGGAACGATGGGTGGTTGGACAACTGGCCCAATCAGAGTCAAAGTATGCAGAGAGCCTGAGATCATAGTGGACATAATAAAAGAGGCCATGTCCTGGAGACCCCTTTTGATAACTGAGAATATGAAATGCAACTCGATGATGTGAATCACGAGGGTTTTACATGAATTGGCTCAGCATATGTATAGAGAATGAGATATCTGGGCGAGTAATAGTGAGATATAGTAGTCGACCCACTAACTGTCGATAAGAACTGGGATCAGAAAGTAGAGTCCCATCATCAGAGGTAAGTTTCAAATTTTAGTCCATGGGAAAAGAAGCAGGTCGGGAACCCAAATTACCAGAGTCGACAAGGATGTCAAGAGTGTACTTTCTCTAATGAATGAAAATTCCAAGTGGGGAACGACCAATTTTAAGACCAAGAAAATACTTCATTGTGCCCAAATCCTTGATCCTGAACCTGTCATCAAGCAATGATTTGAGAGCAGTGATAGCAGAGAGATCATTTCCTACAACCAAGATGTCATCAACATAAACGAGGACAACAGTGAAAGAAAAACCAATAGCGCGAGTAAAAAGGGGGTAAGCTACAGACTGAGAAAAACCATCTGACAACAATACAGAGGACTGTTTAGAGTACTAATTGTGCGAAGCCTACTTAAGACCATAAAGAGATTTAAGCAGACGACATACACAAGTCTCTCCCTCTCGACCATAACCTAGAGGAATGGTCATATAGACCTCCTCCGCCAAATCCCCGTAAAGAAATGCATTGTTGACATCAAGCTGATGAAGATGCCAATGTCGTGCTGCTGCA
>CAIGRF010091530.1:0-11173 GCA_903798235.1 Fraxinus ornus
ATAGCTAGTGGATAAGAAGTCCTTTTTTTATTGTCTACTCGGATTAGTGTATGACTCACAGTTTGTTGAAGAGTTTGAGGAAGGTTGGAGAGTGATGATTAACTCATATAACTTATATGATAATGAATGGTTGTCCGAGTTGTATGAAAACAGGGGTCGATGGGTGTCATGTTATTTGAAAACTAGTTTATGGGCAGGGATGTCAATGACTCAACGTAACGAGAGTACGAATGCGTTCTTCGATAGGTACGTACATTCTAAGACATCGTTGAAGTAATTCAATGAACAGTACAAACGAGCATTAAGAAATAAGGTTGAGAAGGAGTTCCAATCAGATTTCAAGTCTTATTCGCAAATGGTGCCGTGTGCAATAAAATATAAAATGGAAAAGAAATTTCAAGCAATTTATATCATATCCAAGTTTTGGGAATTTCAGGATGAGATTACTAGGAAGGTCTATTGCGATGTTATATCTGCATCGGATGGCTGCTCGGGGGAGGACGTACCAGATCGAAGAAGATGTCATTTATGAAGAAAAGGTGAGGAAGAAAAAAATTTATGTGGTGTTTCGTCCAGAGAAGTGCAATATTATTTGCAGTGTCATCTCTTTGAGTTTCGGGGTATTATGTGCAGACATGCCATATCAGTGCTGATACGGAACGACGTCACATCACTACCGGATAGGTACATATTAAGGAGATGGATGAGAGATGTTTGTAGAGCCCACACAAGGGTTGAAGTGAACTATGATAGTTTTGGTTAGCACTACTGGGCAGTTGAGGTATGACAGAATGTGTGCAGAATTTGCACGTTGGCAGACATTGTCGCAGAAGATAAGGATCGATGCCGTGCGATAGTTGATTGGATTCAATTACAATCTAGAGAACTAATGTATATGAAGTTGATTTGTGAAAGTAATAGCATTTCCCTGCCAAGTTTGCATTTAGGATCCCAATCTAGAGAATCACCTGAAACGGGAGGAGGAAGTATATAAGATCCCAAATGCTCGAAAAGGAAGGGCGCTCCAAAGATCCTCAATGCTCGAAAAGGAAGGGGGCGCCAAAGAAATTTCGTAACAAAATCCCATTGGAGTTACATTATAAGAAATCAAAGGTATTATGTTCTTATTTTTGTTGCCTTCATTTATCCGAACAAATAAAAAATAAAAAAAATTCTACTATCGTGCATACTACATCAAGTTCGAGTAAAGGTCGTAGACCGAGATCGAGAAAAACAAGTCTTGGCCAAGATACACATGTCGTTCAGACAACCCAGCAAGCAGTATATTCCATACCCACCCCCTTGCCATATTCACAACTTATATTGGTAAGTAAATAGATTTATTCATTAAATTTAAAGGTCGCGATTTTTTATAACATTTTCATTTCACATAGGGTAACATTTTATATAAGATTTTCATTTTCATTTCACAACTTGTGTTCCATGGCGTAAGTTTTACTTTAATGCAATTTCAATCGTTTTCTTATGAAAATTACATTTTGAAATGATTATTCCTGCAGCCATTCCAACCACTGATATCACCCCCTCAAAGTGGTATACCAGGTTGGACATCAAGTACCACCCATTTCATTCCACAGGCTACTGTTGTTGCAGGTCCTTCCGCTTACGTTCATACTTCAAGTTCTGGAATGACTTATCAAGAAGTTAGTATTGGAATGGTCTGTCAACTAGATGGTTCTTCAATAAAACCATTTTCCAATCCTATCAATGAACATCAATAAGCATGTGTATTTAGTAATGAAAAAACATAATGTTTGTACTGATTTGCAGTTATAAGTTGTTTTTATTTCATATTGTAATGACTTGTTGATGACGCTCCAGTTCCTCGAATTTGTTCATGCATGTATTTTCCTGTAACTTGAAACTGATAACTGTAGGAATGGATTTACTGTGGCCAATTTCTTTTACCGAAATTATGATGGCTTTTATGTTTGTAAAGAGCTCATACTTTTGACTGGATTCTGTAAGAAAACAAAGCTCTCCAACTTATTATTAAAGTCTATATGTAAACAAGACAAGGCTTTCCATGTCACTTAATGTGTCATAGTTAGGAGAGTCTTAGTAGAAATTTTTGTGTGCTTGAACCAATATATTTCACATAAACAGTTCAGTAATAAATTGGTTTTGCTTGTGTTATTTCAAAAGACAAGCTACCACATTTTCTTAGTTCTATGACCATTTGTCTATTAAGATGCAGACTCAAATTGGCAAGTGATATAGACAAGTCATCAAGAATACAAGACACAATAACAACCAACGACGAACATTGATTGTATAAATTTAGCATCAAGAATATTCAAAGTCCAAAGTAATAGTGAAAGCAATTCTGTTAAAAAGTGAGCCCGGAAGGAAACATAACATTGGCTACATGTACTCAATGAGAAGCTGCTATGCATGTCCTAAACACATTTCACTGTAAAAAAAAGTTCAATACTCGCCATCGAAAAAGAACCAATTCCAGGTGGTTCGAAGAGCATTAAATGTGGACAAAAAGCCACACTAAATATCTCAAAGCCAAACTATAGTGGTGGTAGTAGAAGCAAAATTATCGTGATATTTATTGAAAATATGCTCGAATTTGTTCATGCATGCAACAAACAATTGAAGTGCTACAAACTACTACAATCTTCATTTTCATGTTCAAATTAACATTGACATATCCAAACGATCACCAAATACAAACCTTTCAAGCATCATTCTATTACATCGAATTTTAGATAAAATCATCCAAAACTCTTTTCCCCTTACACATCTTTATGTTGAGGGAAATCTCCAAGTCTTTCTCATCCGTTAGCTTGGCAAGAGTTTTCAACATACGCGACAAATCATCGACCGGCTCACCTCCGTTTGTAATGCCACTAGATTAACCGTGATCATGCAATGGACATTTTTCGTCGGGATCATTTTTACACCATTTAAAGTACTTGCAGTCACGGGTACATCAATGAAACAATAGCCCTTTATGTTCATTGTTCTTTTCGACCTCCATCCATCTGACGTAGCTCGCACCACAATTTGGGCATCTTCTCTTTTTTGGGCATTCCGGCAGCATATGTCTAACCTGTCTACATCAATGACAAGTTTCCCTATTCTTTCCTACCATCGAAGTAATCTAGTGCAAGAGTGATATTCAAATTAGTAATATATTTTAGTCTAAACATATTTTGTACATTTTGAGCTCAGACCCCGAATGTAAACATTGCAAGAGTGATATTTAAATTAGTAATATATTTTAGTCTAAACAATCGAAGAAACAAACAAATTACCATTAATTTGTGGCAATGGTGAGAAGGCCAAAAACAAACCAATGGCGAAATGGTCAAACCACAAACCCTCAAAAATCTCCTTTTCTTGTGTCCGTTTACCTCAGTGGGAAAAGGAAAATGAAAATTAGAAGAAACCAAGAAATGTGCTTCTCTTGAAACGGGGATTGTAAGAGTACTCGAGCGTCTCAATAATGAAAATTATGGGATGAAAATTAGAAGAAACCAAGAAATGTTCATTATTGTCCGTTCAACAAACGTGTCCGTTTATCTAGTATTTCATTATTGAGACGAATCAGCTCGAATGATTTTTTTTTTTCCAGTTTTTTATGAAATACTAGATGAAGAACCAAAGCAGCTCAAAAAGGAGAATACAAATTTCTATATTTTCACTACACAATACCTTCGACTGCCCCAAGCAAGAAATTAAGATAAAACATGGACAAATAATAAAAAAAGAAGGGAAACTTACTAGTCGGAAAACTGGTGCGTGTTCGTACTCTTCTCAAATGGGGAACGCCGTTCGTGCTCTTCTCAACTGGGAGAGTAGTGTTGGAGGACAGAGACACCACCGGTGGGCACTACCGTGGCTGGAATAGATGGAAAGCTGGAGTGGGAAAGAAATGTCAAGAGTTGGGGGAGATCCGAATTGGGCATTAGGTTAGAGCTTCCCGTCTGCTTTCATAATTAACAATGGGCCGGGTTTTTTTTGGGCCGGATCTTTTAACACTGTGCACTGCCACATCATACAATTTGAAAAACTGTAAAAGTTACTATGAACCGGGGCTGTATAATATGTTATTTAGCACATGATTTATGAATTTTTTTTTTATGAAATTGTTAAATGTGAAATTATATAATTAAAATGTTGTATTTACTTATTATTCCCTTATACTATTTTGGTCGTGCCGGGCTAGGCCCTACTTAAAATTACTCGACCAAGCTTTTCATAGATCTTTTCTTCTTATTCTTCTTCTTCTTTTTGGCAGAAAAAAAAATCAAATATTAAAATGCATTTATGTAGTTACTTAAACCTCAAATTAGGTTGCAACGCTATTAATCAAGATGCACCAATCAAACAATTAAGCTCATGTTTGTCATCCTTTAAAATTTTAAATTGTTTGTTACAATGCCATTCCCCACACACATTCAAACAATAAAATATTTTACAAACAAACACATAAAATTTTCTTACCTTTTCACTACATATTCTCCATCAATTTACTATTTTATAATACATTACAAAAATTAATGGCTCTCAAACAGGGCATAAATCAGCTAGAACCACTTGACCTAAAAAATTTAAACTGTTAGAAAGTATCACGTACATAGGCGGACCCACATGGGGTCGTATGGGATCAAGTGACCTTACAATTTTTTTTTAAAAAAAAACCTGCAGTTGTTTTTATGAGAAGTAAAATAAAGTCAAAATATTGCATTTTTAATACCATTTTGAAGTGCTCACGGTCTAATTTTTTGCTTGTTAATAGGGATGACAACGGTTCGGTTCGGGGTCGGTTCGGCCAAAACCATATCCGCACCACCAAATTTTTGGCCATACCGTAACCACGTAAGCCGGTTCGATTCGGCTCAGCTCAGTTCCGTTCATATCTCAGTTCGGTTCGATTCGGTTAATGATCAAGAAAATAAATTATTTTTTATAAATCTAAACTCCAACCATCAAACTGAAAAAAATTATGAAGAAAAGTCAATAAAAACAAAAACACGATACTAAACCAATTTAGCAAACAATATCCCAAATAAAAATGCAAACAATATCCCAACTTCTAAATGTAAAATTCGAATTCAACAAACAATATTATCAACATAGGTCAAGACTCTTACTTGCATAGGTCAATCTTCATTCTTCCCCACAACTTTTACTAGCATAGGTCAAGAGTCAAAATTCAAAGTTAATTCATATATAGTAAATAAGAAATGTAATTAGAGAAATAATACAACCATACTACCTAATCAAGAATGGTCTTAACTGAATATTTAAACAAAAAAATGTACCTCTTCGTTAATGTCATCCCCACTAAACCTTGCACAAGCTCCGGAGTACGATGAAGGAACAGAATTTTCTACACACAATAGAAAAAAAAATTAGCAATAAAAGAAAATGCATGAATAAAAAATATAAAACAATAAATCTTACCATGAATATTAGTCCAAAGCCAATCTCGAGCACACATTAAAGCTTCTAAAGTCTTCGGGTGAAGCCTATTTCTATGTGAACTCACAAATCTACCACTTGTAATAAACGCTGACTCAGATGCCACAGTAGATATTGGAATGGCTAATAAATCTCTAGCAACCTTCTGTAAAGTCGGATATTTTATTGAACTTGCTTTTTACCATATCAATAAATCAAAACCATCCACCATGGCAATACTGGCTCGTCTAGAAAAATATCAAACTCATTATCAGCGGTAACAGAATGACAATAACTATAAAAATAAAAATCGTTTGACAGATATATGAAAAATGAAAGCAAAAATAAAAAAAATAATTCTTCCCTGCTGGATTGATAAATCACCAAGCTCTTGCAAACAATATAACCCAAAATATATGTTGAATTCTAGAATTTCATTAATAACATTAGCAAAAAAAACCACATTAATTCTTTAACCAAATTAATAATTTGACTCTCTATTTCTTAATAACACAAAGAAACTGAAGAACGCATAAACTAAAAAACAAAACAGACTAAAAATCACATTTTTCGGGCTACGCATCATATATTTAAATAATATTATAAAGAAAATGAAGTCAAGTATAATGTATCTGGGTTTTGTTGAATTGTACACGGAAGATGGTTTGAAGCCACGCAGAACAACTCGGAGTGTGCTCACAAGATGGTAGAATTTGTTGTTGATTACTACAATTTGAAGTTAAAGTACAGGCAGCAGAGAGCCGGGGGATCTGATTTGGTTCATTGGTTGAGTGGACGAGTGTTTTATAAGTTTGGTTTCCAATTTTCAATTTTAATGTGTAGAGTTAAAGTTAGGTTATTAAGTTAAGGGTTTACTAGTAATGTTAATTGGACGAGAATTTTGGGGAAGCCCAATTGTCGAAATTACCAAATTAATTTTGGGAAAGAATAATGGAAAGCCCAGTTGTCCAATTATTTTTTTTAACAGGTAATCGGTTCGGGGTGAGACACCTTCACTAAATACCATAACATCCCACCCGGAACCGGGTCATTAAAATCAAAACAACAACCACCCCATTGCACCATCGATTCGATTTTTTCACCCCATTCGGTTCAGTTAACCACGGTTTTCGATTTTAACAGTTCGAATTATCATTCCTACTTGTTAATGGCACGCGAAACGGTTAATCGTAACAAAAGTTACGAAATGTCAAAGGTTGTTCTAAACTAATATTTCGAAATTTTCAATAATATGCTAACTTTAAAAATTCGTCAACGATCATACGCTGTCGAATCCACAAATCACCTACGACATCTAGAAACTTGTTTCAAGAACTACATCGCCATCATATCGAATTGTTGAAACGAATATCGAAAATAGTTAAATGTGCACCAAACTTACGTCCTAAAAAGAGGTGTCCAACTCGTCTTTTCTTTTAAAATTTTTAATTATTTAATTAATATTTATTATTTATTATTTTTGCATGACAAATTTTGAAAATTTTACATGGAGTATGACGTCAAAAAATTTAGAATCGTTACTTATTAACATTTACATTAAATTTGAATTCCATATACTTCCTTGATTAAATTTGAACTTTTTTTTTTCAATTCATATAATTTCTACATTCAATTTAATTACACGTCATTAGCTCAACATCTATCAATAAGGTGGTAAACAAAACTATACAAGTAACAAACTCCATTTGACAATATTGATAATAGTGTAATTATACGATATTTTCAAATTATCTAAATGTGTAGGCTACAATTGTGGTGTATTAACTTATTTATATTAATATTATGTTTTTTTTTTAAAAAAAATTATATTTTAGTTTTTGATCACACAACAACATAAAAAGTCTGCGTGGAAAAAGATCTGGATCCGCCCCTGATCACGTATATATTATTTTAATATTATCATTATTAACAATTAAATCATTCAAAAAATTATAGGTTTTCCTGAGAAGAAATTCCGTTTACCTAAGCTAGAGGAGTACTATGGGAGGCATAGCCTCCTATATATATATATGAGGCATTGTTTCCCAACTTGGGTTGATGTATAAAAACTTGAATTTATGCGTAATTTTACGAAGTGCACGTGATAAGTTAACAGACTTTTGATAGTTTGCAACAGTAGTAAAAGGTTTAAAACCAATTTCCTAGGGTATATTACACTATTCGTCCCAACCTTTGAGCACTGTGTTCGAATTCGTGACCCAACCTTTGAGAAATTATAGCAGAGTTAGTTGCTTATGATGGTTTTCATTCAAATAAATTGTTATAGCGTACCTGATATTGTTGTCCAATTAAACTGTTTTCGGCATGTGAGCCTTTTTTTTTAAAAAAAATTCTATGTTTTGCTATAATTTTTGAAATCATTATGGGATGTCAAACAAAGTCGAAATATTGTATTCTTAATACATTTCGAAGTGTTCACGACCTAATTCTTTACGTTTTTAATTACTCACGAAACTGTCAATCGTAACAAATGTTACTCATCAAAGTAAGTCGTTCCAAACTAGTAATTTGAGAATTTCGATAATATGCTAACTTTAAAAATTCTCAAACGATCGTATGCTAGCCGAATCCACAACTCCCATATGTTATCTCGAAGTTAGTTTCGAGAACTATATTATAGACATATCGAAACAAATATCGAAAATAGTTAAAGATGCGTCAAACATGTGTCCTAAAAAGATGAGTGTAACTCGTCTTTTTTTTTAAAAAAAAAAATTCAATTATTATTATTTTTGCGATACAAATTTCTCAATATTATTTATATCATTTTATTATAAACTTTTACATAGTATATGACATCAAAAAATTTTGAACTTTATGTTTGAAAAAGTCATACCTCATGTAAATTTTCGAATGTAAAATTTCATAGAGTATGAATTTTTTTTTTCATACAAGTTTTCGAATGTAAAATTTTTCGCAACTTTTTTACAAGTTTGATTGTGTTCCCTAACTCAAAATGTCTGCGTCCGCCTGGCCCAACTCGAGCCTGACCCAACCCTACCCGTGCATACACGCAATTGTGATTCGGATTGGGCATGGTTGCCTTATTGTATTAAGGGATTTTGTATGTTAATTGTGAATTCACCAATTTCTTGGAAGTTTAGTAAACGACAGTTGGTTTCTCATTCTTAAAATAGAAGCATAATAGCCACGGCTACATGATGTTGCAAAATCAGTTGGCGACTTATGATTTTCATGTCACTGTGAAAAAATAGGGATGAGGAAAGATAAGGTACTTCAATGATTGCAGCAAGGGTTGGGAAGAATAAAATTGGAGCTTTTGGTACTGAAAATTTTACATTCAAATTACTAAGTTCAATGTTCAATTTCAAAATCTAGAAAAATCTACAAATTGTGAATCAATTTGTGACTCGGCCACTAGAACAAGGAGTAGCCTACACTCGGTGATCAAGACCGCTATTGTTTTGATCAAGAAATCAATAAAATTTAAGTAAAGTGAAAAAATGTTTTGCATGTAAAACAGAATGGTTAGAGTTTAATTAACGAGGAGATTACAAAGCAAGTACCCTATATATTTTAGATTTCTGAATAGACTATACCTTGTCTTGAGTATTATGGCATGCAATTGTTACATCCCTTGAGTCTTACGTTGCTTAAATGTCATGTTAAGTACCTTTTAGATCGTGTAGATCTATATCAAGTTGAATGCATTGATGTTTTGCTTCTTATGCCTATGACCTCTCCTAAGGTTGCATAGTGTACTTGAATAAAATTATTCCCATGGGGGAACTTATGAAGCTTACCATATTTCCTTTTCCTTGTCCTTTTCTATGGGAACTAGAAAATCAAGGAAAAAATAAACGCTACTATAAACTATAGAGGACTTGATATGTAGGACTGTTCTGGGTTCTAGTAAGTCATCCTCTTCGGGAATAACATTGATAGCATGGCAACTCGCTTTGTGAATATGAAAGCAAAGTTGTTCAGTTAAACAACAAGGCAAAAGACGACTAGCCACACAACCCTACAACAAAAATGTAACTTTACGACAAGATATTTTGCAATATACAACAAGTTGTCGCAATAAATGATTTAATGCGACACTTTTTTAAATTTGTCGCAATAAATGATTTAATGCGACACTTTTTTAAATTTGTCGCAAATATGGATACGAAAAACATAAGTACCAAAAAATGTAGGGTTACATTAAAAATTGTTGTGAAATATGAGAAGGCACGACAAATAATAAAGATCATCGCAAAAAATATGAGAAAAGCAAGGCATTAAAATATTTTTAATGGGAGATTTATAGCTACAAACATTTATTTCTTGCAACAAAGTGTTTGTTATACAATAGGATCTACTTTTTGCGATAACGAATATTTGGTACTAACAATTCTATAGATGGAGAAAAAATGACTATAAGGAAATTTATTTTTTGCAACAGATAACACATGTTACCTTTGGTCTTTTACAACGTCCACCTGTATGTTATAGGCTCTAACATTATTGTAGATTTGAAAAATACAACAGCATGCAATGCACGTTACAAAATGCCTCAAATGTACGTTATTGTTAAGTTTTTGCGACGTATTTCGTTCTTACTTTTATTGTATTCTGCAACGCTCTTGACTTGTTGTCTTAACTTCCTTTTACAACGTTCTTTTATTTTTTTGTAACAAAGATTTATTTTTTCGTTTGGCTAAAGATGATATTTTAATATTTAACATTAATTTTTTTTATTTTAATTATTTTTTACTTAAGAGGAAAAAATTTATAATAAAAGCTTTATAAAATTTCTAGAAAAAATTTATCTCTAAGAAAAAATCAAATTACGATTAAACTTTAAATCACACACTAACTTATAAAAAAAGAACTTGTTATGTTAATTATGTCCAAAATCTCTGATACTAATTTTTGAGAATTCAAGGATCATATATTGCTTGATACCACTTGATATGAAACCAACCACCGGATTGAGATTTTGAAGTTATATGGCACAATAATGAAGTATTTGATCACAAGTAAAAGAATAAAAGAAGACAAGAAAATATGACAGAGGAATTGAGAGATTTTATTGCACCACAAATAATGAAAATTGAGAAATATTACAATGATCCTAAAAGTTAGTAATCACTCACACTATATTCTCGCATTAATTGTAAAGAAGAGCCAATCTATAAGCAACTATGTAGAGTGACGTCCAAACCCTAATAGATGAGTTGTAATTGAAATAGAATACCAAAAACGTGTTAAAAATGCGAAAAGCTAGCATCAGGTCTGTCGTTCAAGTGCTAGGCGAGCGATTAAGTCTCAGGAAAAAACCTGCAGGTGTTGCTCGAGCAGCCAACTAGCGGCAGGCTAATGATAGGAATGTAAAATGCATAATTTTTCCTCCTTATTTTATGCACTCGTATGTTTATTTTGTACCTAAATGTACTCATTATTCTCATATTTTGGTTTAGGTGGTAATTCTATGGACATGGCATAATTTGTGGCATAATTTGGAAGAAATAAGTGAAAATTGATCAAAATTGAAGAAAGTGATAGTTCAGGAACTAAAGTGTAAATATTCTAAATTTTTTTCTAACCTTGTGATGAAGATTTGAGAGTAATAAAGGTCAATTGGATGAAGAAAGGAGTCAAAGGGATGAAATTTAGCTAAAACATTATCACATATCAACTTTCAAGCCGAAAAGTTTTGCAACGGTTTTTAGTTTCATATTGAGACCAATTTTGGACATGGAAAACG
>CAIGRF010091544.1:0-22757 GCA_903798235.1 Fraxinus ornus
GCAATCGCGGTGCCGCCACGACATTGTCCCTATGACGGCTCTCACACACACATCCACACCCACACCCACCCACCACCCACATCCCAACACCACCCACATCCACACACACCCACCACCATTGCGATTGAACGCCGTGCAGCGACTAAGATCTGAGCGAGCGCACAGTTCACCGCAGTGACGCTCAGATCGAGGAGCCCATACCGGTGGACCTTTCTTGCAGTGACGGAATCACCGGAGGACTTCTTGTGGAATCAGCCCCAGATCCACATCCTCGACCAGGTTGTGGATAGCAGAATCGCCGGAGGACTTTTTGTAGACGGCACCATTCTTGCAGCGACGCCGACTAGGGAAAGTATAGAGAGAAGGGAGATTAGAGAGAGAGAGAGGCTCGAGAAATGGTTTGAAGGGATTGGAATTATTAGGGTAAAATATTTAATGTTTAATTATTATATTGATACCTGATTTATGAATTATGAAACTTCAGCACTGATTTTTGAATTGTAATCTTTAAACACCTGATTTTTTTGTAATTGGCCTTTATCACATTTATGCCCACAACTACTTCTGTTAAAATTTGAGGATCCATCTTAAAAGGTCAATCTTATTAAGAGGAGTAGTCCAAACCTTTATAAATTGATTTATATTTCCATTTTTATTCGATATGGAATTCAATCTCTTAATATGTCCCCGCAAGATGGTGGCTCGTTTGAGCAGACCAATCTTGAAATTTGTATGCTCATTTTTTTTTAGTCTTAATCGGATCGAATCCCTCGTTAGAGATTAATGAGATCGATATCATGTTAAGATTTAGGGTTCTATCTTAAAAGGTCAACCTTGTTAAGAGGAGTAATCCAAACCTTTATAAATTGGTCTATATTTTCATCTTTATTCGATGTGTGATTCTATCCCTTAACAACTTCCATCATTGGAATGCAGGTAGCATTTGATTTGTCCAAAAAATCTTTTGAGTCTAGATCTCAAATTTTAATGACTATCTTTCATGTGCCAATCATCACAGCTATTTGGGATCAACCACGATTAAACTAGAGCATGTAAAGGACTAATACCTAATAACAACCAATGAAACACCTAGAATAAACTATGGTTATGTAACTTGATATTCTTTTACCTTGCAAAAGCACATGGATTAATACTTGTTTTAGTTGACTATTCGATCGCCGGCTCTTCTTCGAGATCTACACTACTTGCTAATTGTATAATTGTACTAGGCAAGTCTCTTTCTTTGTTAAATTATTGTCATTGTATGAATCAAATTTTCATTATGAATAATTTAGGAATCTCACACTCGTAATTTTGGTTTTGCAATAAATTTTCTTATAAATAAGAATTTGTTATTAAGATTTTATATAATCATAAAAATGAGAAAGATTAGAGAAAATATGGTGTGCGATTTTTCTCTTGTAAACTTCATTTAATCACAATAAACTACTATAACGACTGATGAGGACGTGGTAGTCTTACACTGAGATGAATCTCTATAAATCTTGCATATTCTTTATGGTTTTTATTTTCTTACTACGACTTTATTGCTCTTTATGATATATAATTAGGGTTTCTAATTATTTACATCGATCTTCTCCCCACTCAAAGCATCTTTTTTCATTAAAAATGACATCCCTACTCGCAGTTACTTTATTTCTTGTGTTGTACATGACATAAATCACATGTAAACACGAGAGAATTAATTTGACAAATTTTCTGGCACGCCAAGAATTTTATGCTATGAAGGACTACCTGTGTAGCTCTTTTCAAAGTGCAACTGTTGGGGATGTGAGAATTTGTCGCTCAATTTGACAGAAAATGGTAAAAATTGCACCAATGGTACTGAAGGTTGGAGACATAAAAATTTGACGTTGAAGGGTTAGGATGACTCTCTTTCCCCATTAATTGTTTTGAGGGAAATAATAAGGAACACATAATGGGGATCAATTTGCACAGAAATTGAAAGTTTGAGGACTAATACGAGATAACAAAATTATTAAGGAAGCCTTATTTTTAGTTGTGAAAGTTTGAGGGCCTAGCTGTAATCTTCCTTTCAATGGGACCCACACGAGTTTTAACACTTTTATATATTTTCATTCCTATATTTAATTTCACCGGCCACGATGGAATATGTAAACAACAAATAGTTTCAAATATTAATTAGTATTGGTGAGCATGTTTGGCTAAGCATAAGATTACTTATAAGTAAACAGCTAAATTATTAATTAGTTTTGTGATTCTAACGCTCAATATCATTCAAGCAGGCCTAATAACTATTGTGTAGCTTAGCTTTGTTAATTCTTAATTTCAGTCTTGGAAAGGTAACAGCTAGTTTCTACTTCTATCTTCTAGATTCAAGCTACTACCTTTTTCTCCTGGATTCAAGCTCATGAATGTAATGCACAATCCATCTAAGCTATTTTTGAGCATCGAGTATGTATTTGTAACAATGGGATCGATCATCGTTCTTCATTGAATTAAAATGCATTCCAACTTCATCGAAGAATATAAAAGTGGCGTTGCTTCTTAGGAATGGAGATAAGCCAAACCGGTGAGGTCTTGGCCTATTACTTTTTTAAAAGCACATTTGGGATCGCTTAGTGATAAAGGAGGTAGGGGTGCAGAGACTACCAGGAGGTTTGCTAGCCACCCTTGAAAGAGTGCGTAATAGCTCATTGATCATCAAGCGCTCTTGCGTCGAAGATGAACGGGGCTAAGCGATTTGATGAAGCTACAGGATGTAAAAATACATCGGTAGGGTAAAAAATCAAACCAGAAATCCTAACCCTGTGTTTGGATTTCATTTAAAAGTTTTTTATAAAGAACTTATGGTGCAAAAAGTAGTGAATCTCACGAAATATGTGAATAATAAGTGTATAGAAATTGTGAATATGTGATTAAAATTAAAGTTTGACCTTGATTGAAATTATAAATAACTTTTAATGAAACCCAAACATAATCAAACCCTCTCCAAACTCACGACCTCTACTCCAAATCGACATTACAGCAGAAACAAAAACTTTGTAATTTATTTTGATTTAGTATTCTTCAGTTCTGATTTATTAGGCTTTATTTCTAGAATAATTTCTTTTAAGTGATTGATTGTTTTTGCAAGTTTTTGTTTGATATTTATAGGAAAATGTGGAGATTTTTTTTTTATTTTTTTATTAAACGAACATCTCCAATGTATCGAAGAAAATGTCTAGCCAATGAAAATACTTACGAGAAAATTATCGATATTGTCTTGTTTGAAATTACGAGATAACACATCCTACATATGATATTAAAACATTTATAGATGATAACGCATTCTATTTATAACATTTTGACGATGTTTAGTGAATCATCGGTATTACTAGACAAGAAGCCGTTGCAGAATAATCGAATGTCTAATACCAGCCATTACTATCCAATACGAGCCATTAACCAATACTAGCAATCACATCAACTAGCTAGTTATTTATTTCTTCTAGTTGTAGCATAGAGAACGACAAGATTATAGCAACTAACTTTTTTAGGAATTAAGCTCGTGTTTGGTATACGGATTCTTTTAAAAAAAAATTCTCGAAACTTATTTTCAATAATATTCTTCTAATAAAATAATTTTACACACTAACCTATAATTTTTCATACCTTTTAATCACGCATTCTTCAAAAAATTCACTTTTCGTAAAATCTATTCTTAAAAAAACTCTACCAAACATGGGCTAAACGGTATCAAGCTTTAGGATGTATTTGGATGGAATCCGACTCGCTCAACTTTACAAAATCATTGACGCCCATATGATGATGAAATGGTGACTGTGTATAAACCTAATCCCAAATTATTGCATTTCCAATCTCTTCACCTTAATCAACATTTGATATGACATAAAACTAGGGGAAAAAACCATATGTACGGAAAAATGTTCACGTAAATGTTTCAGATGCTAAGTTGGCAGCTTTTGATTGGATCTATTTTTTTTTTTTTCCATGAACAAATGAAAAATCGTCAAATGTCTATCTGTAAAAATTTGTGCACCTAGCATTGTTCTAAAATTAGTCATCCATTCATTGCCTACATCATTAATCCTGCCCAAATTCCCCGTTTTCGATCTTGAGATTCATTCACAGTATGTTTAACCTTTTTTTAAAAAAAAAAAAAATTTTGAGGTGAAGGAATTTTTGTTATGAATTCTTCATCGAGCCTTACTTGACTATCGAAAAGATGAGTGCATTATATGTATGAAATAGTTAACCAAAATTCGACGTTATATTTCAGAAAATAATAATAATAATAATAATATATACAATGAAACACACTAATCTTTTACTATCATATATGCAAAACACTGTACTTTCTTTCGATAGATACCTAACTTCTTTACGAGGAATTCCACTAGCACTCATGGCAAAACAATAAATATTTATGATTAGCCTCTCTTCTCATTTGTCTGAAGTGCCCCCACCTTATCTTAATCACCCTGTTTGAGTTGGACCATAAACCTAATTTTTAAAAAGGGGTTCATTCATATACAGCACGATGTCCCAAAATACATTTATCTAGCATCAAGTTGTTGTCATCGGATCTTAGCCAATTATCCTATCTTGAAAACGATATGCATAACTTAGAGAACTCTTGTTTTGTAGAAGAAGTTGTTGATCTCGAAATAGACGATGCCACGTGGTCAACAGATCATAGCTCATCTTCCATTCATAAATATGTTACGTGCACACTTAGGACAATCAAGTTAAACTGCCCCTGACGGTTGCTTCGACGGGTGGATGGATGATAGCTGCGAACACTCCGACACTCAAATCAAATAGTGAAGAAAATATGTATATAGCAAGAGACATAATGGACAAGAATATGGGTGTCGGGTTTGAAAAGAGAATACAAGATTTGCAATGTGTGAAGATGGAGCTCACAGTTTCATTACTAGAATAGCATTACCTTTGGGAAGCACAACTACACAAGTATGAGCTTTTATAGTAGGAGAAAATAAGTATTTATTGAGAGGTATACAAAAGTAGTTTACAAAAGTGTGTTGACAAAATGATACGTCAATGGTCATATGCCTGTAGCCGCCTGACACAAGCCGAAAAATCATGCTGAACTTTCCACCTAGCCACAGTATTTTCAATAGATATTGAACATGAAATGATGAAGGAAGCAATATAGATTGGAGGTACAGCAAATTAAGTTAGGTCAGGAACTGTTGTTGTGTGGACAATGTTAGAATGTCATTTGGTATTGACATAAAGTGTTGAAAGCCATGTTTGGTGATGGCAATAAACGACATTTCAAATTTTTTTTTTCTCTCAAATTTGGTGTTCACCCGACAGTGGAGTGGGGTGGGGTTTTATGTTTGTGGTGGGACTGTTGCTAAAACACAGTTGAAAATTTGTGATTTTGGATCAAGAATGAAAAATGTTACATTTATGTAAGGTAAAAGTTATAAATCAAAGACCTTTTTCCATTTTATCCCACTATATTTTGGAACCTTTTGATAAAGTTGTTTTAACGTTCCCGTATTTACACGAGTTGAGTGACTTTATATACAAAAATTACAATTCAATATAATAATAGAATGCCGATGACTATCATGAAACTATACTGATTATCAACGATATCTCCATCAATTAACTATTATTGACACATCATTGATCTCATTGATCATTGATGGAGAAGGCGTTTGTGATTACCATAAGCATTATCAATGGAAGCTTATGCTTATTGTACTAATTTTTAATTTTTTAATAAGTACATATAGAATTTGGGTGTAAAGAAAATGAATTTCAGGGAATTGAATTGTCTAGAATTGTTTTTCTGGAAATTGTCAATTAATTATATTTGATTAATATAATTTTTCACGTGAAAAGAAATTTTGAATCTTTTGATGTTTTTTTGACTTTGTTTTACATAGAATTTTCCATTAAAGCGATAGAATTTATTACAATTGGAAATAGAATTTGTTTCCATTGTCAAAAAAAAAAAAAGTAACCTGAAAAACCAAATCCCACTAAATTGGTGGGAATTGATTTTTCTCGAAACCACGGAATTGGAACCGTGTGAGGCAAAAGATGAAAAATGAATTGTCGAAAAAAATTTCTCAATCAAACATGACTTTTGGTGGAAGATGAAATTTCATTTCCAAGTACCATGAAGAAGTTGTCAAATCAAACAGGGCCTAAGATAATTTTTTTATTATTGACTAGTAATATTTAGAGGGTGTTTGGTGGAGAATAAAATTGAATTTTTAATAGATTGTGATAAAAGTTTTTGAAATGTGTGGTTGAAAAGTTGTGGGACCCATGAAAAATGTGATTAATATTGTATGTTTGACTTTGAGTTGGATTGACTAAACGGGGTTTAACGGAATTCTTTGTCTTGAATATTTTAATTTTCAATTTGTATTACTTGAATAATGAGAGAGATGTAAATCATGTTACGGCTAAAAATTGTATACTTGATTTTTTGATTCATTGAACCTTCTTTTCTCTAGTTGTGCTTACTGCTTGCGGAAAAGGGTGATAAGAGTATTCCTCTCCTGATTTTTCATATTGGAGAATTCCGCAAGAAATCTCTCAAATGGAAGAGGAGAAACTCGAATGAGAGCAGAGGCTTGGTCTGTTCTGGGAACATCCGCCGCTCTCGATCTGGAGACCGTAGAAAAAGTAATACAATCGATCTGGGACCACATTCACTGTCTGGAAGACAGCTATTTATAGTCACCAAAAGTGATAAGAACCCATCTTTACTGCATTGAAAGAATCATATTTAAATTGTTTTTTTTCCATTGATTATAAGGACAGATTTTATCCTCTTATTCTTCTTCTTGTTGATAAGTTTTTGTTAACCAGGATAAGCTTTTCTTATAATCAAATTCTATCCATAACAACTTTAAAAAAAAAAGCCACACATTTGAATGTTTTTCACTGCTCAAATCTGTACATTCACGTCCCCTTCAGGCTTCATGGACAATCAGTAATTCCAATTTGTAGTAAGCTAGGAATATGATTGAACTGTAAAAAAATCCATAAAATGGTAGTAATATTATGTCCCCTACGAATTAAAACAAAGGCACGGCTATTGGAGGTGGCTTTTGAATCTCAAAGATAAATCTACTATGTGTAGGCGGCCGACATGGACATGGTAATGCTACGAACTTGGGAAAATTATCACCAGGCATCAAAACTGGCAAAATCTCATTCTGCTTCCCCTTTGAACTCTGCAATACAATATAATCACTTGTTTAGAAATTAGAACAGAAAGTACGTTTTTTAGGGGAAAAAAAAAGAGAGAGAGAGAGAGGAATTACCATGTGGGTGATTTTAGGCTTCGAGGGGCCTTGATCATTAGCCCCGAGATCAGAGAAAGAGCGCCGAAAGGAGCGGAGTTTTTCCCAGTGATAGCAGCATGAGAAGATGCCACTCAAGCTAAAAATGATAATCAAGAGAAGGGCTGTGCCGAGAGGGAAGCCGAGGGATGGCCGAGATGCCTCGCCGTGTGAATGATCTGTAGTATTCTCCATGGTTACCTACTCTTCCCACTCCCCACATTAAGGGGTTCAAGAAAAGACCAAATCTTTTGTTTCGAGAAAAAAAGGATTAGAGGGCTCTTGAATGTGTATAATTCGAAGGGGTGTTGAGAATTTATAAAGCTATGAAGGTACATATTGTGTCCGGGGTAAGGTACGGAAATACGAGGGGTACCCCCCACATTGCTTTCATGCTGTTAAGCATGATGGAATTGGCTGTGCTCTATGTAGTTTATCTTTTGGTAGTGAAGCTTGAAAGGTACGTTTCATTGGTGGGGATTAAGCTATAAAGAAAGAGAAAATGAAGGCACGAAAGATTTAAAATTTGAAAAATGATAAATGTACATCTTTGACCCACAATCTTGTACACATTTCCCTCACATGGGGTTGGGGCCCACGTGGGACCCACAATCACAGGCCCCACCCCCATCTGAGGGGGTGTGTACAAGATTGTGTACTAAGGATGTACGAGTAACATGATTGTTAAAATTTTGGTATGCATTTAGCTGCTAGGTTCTTCTTTCTCCTGTCCATATTAAACACCTACCATATGGTCCATTTATTGTATCGAGTAGATATGCATTATATAGCGCCCCAAAGATTTAAGAAAGATTTTAGAATAAAATTTAATTATTTTATATGCTATATTTTTATTATTTTTAAAAGTTGGGAAACTAAAGTGATCGTATGTATTGACTTCATATGTTGGACTAAATATTTAGATATTGTTAAAACGACGAAAAGTATATAAATATGTGACTGATTGGATAGCTCGTAATTAATTAGAAGTATTCGACTCAAGAAAAAGTTGTTGAATAAGAACACATTAAGTTAGGCCCAACTAAAAGAAAACAAGGATGAAAGAATTTTAAATGATTTTTAACCTAAATCAATTTCTCCCTCTTGGCCGGGTGTGTGTGAAATGATAAAGTTGATTTTGACAATGATAATTTCTTTTTGTTGTTGGATAAAGACGGTAGGAATTTTCATTATTTCACCACAGAAACTAGAGAGAGCCACGATAAGAGAGAGAAGGGGAAAAAAAGTATAGAAAAATAGAATATCTTTTACGTGCAAGATTTATTATTTCCAACCTTTTAAAAATCAAGGTAAGATACTCTTGTGCAAGTGGTTTATTTCCTTATATTTTTACATTCAGTAATTTATGCATGATTGCCAGTGAACTTTCGTGTTCTTTTTATTAAGAGATATGTCATCCTACGGGAATTTAAAATGATTTAAGATAGGTGTGTCGCTTGGTTATCGATATACTCCATAAGAGAAGAGTGATATGAAGTGTTTATTTTATTGTTATATAATTGTATATGGAAACCGCACGTAATTTACTGGGTATTTTTAAATGCCAATTCTTACAAAATTTTACAGGTTAATTCGGGTCAATTGGAATAGTAGCGGGATGGAGATGCGGACTGTCGAGGAATTGAAAAAATAAAAACGTTAAGTTTTTCCGTCTTCAAATTATTAATTAGTTTATTCAAAGACATGTTATTTAATTAGTGATTATGTTGTTTTCTTTAAGATACTATTTTCATATTTATTTTAAATTTATGGATATTCCAGTTATTTTTTTTAAAGAATATTATTTTATCGTTTCGCTTTTGGATACAAAGAAAATTGAATTTTGGTAACACTCGAAAGTTTATGAAATTTGGGGTGTTACACATTTATTCTTAGGGTCATGTTTTCTAGAACGAATTGAGATACACCATAGAAGTTCTTTATTATGCCGTCGCGTCATGTTTAGAATTACGCATTGAGCGTGGTATTACAAATGAATTGGATAAAAGTATCACTGCTACTCAAGTAAGGAAACATTCAGACTTTGAATAGATACATGAGAAGATATGTCGAAAATATGCATTTTCTTGCATTGTACGAGCTGAAAATCTCGAAAACTAGTTTCTTATACATGAACTCGTAATCCAATGTCAATTAAACCCATGTTTGAGCCTCATTTTTGGAATAAATTTTGCAAAAGATGATATTTTAGAGATTATTTTGTTAAAAAAGTAAAGAAAAATTTAAATTTACGTGCAAGATTATTGTAATGAAAGAATGTATGATTCATGATAAGTTTTAAAGAATGTAGTTCAAACAGGGTCTAAGTTCAATAAGGATAATGGCATGAGAAAAGAGGCATAAGGCATTTTGTGACCCTTTGGATTCTTAGAAGGATAAGAAATAGAAGACGAGCGAAAATGTGGCCCCATGTTGGAGCCTCATTATATAAAAACTCATTTTCAACCACATTCTTCGAACACAATAATTTTACACTTAAATTAAATTTTTATTTTTTAATCACATATTCTCTGAAAATCACTATTACAAATCACATTATTTAGAGCCCGTTTGGTAGAGATTAAAATCGGATTAAAATTGAAAAATTAATCGTTATGGTTGATTTTTATTAGACGAGTGGGACCCAATAACGATTATATTTTCAATTTTAATTGAATTTTAATCGATACCAAACGAACTCTTAAAGAAACAAAGATAAAAGATGGGTACATATGTGGGTACAATTATGTACCCATAACACAGCCCCTTGAAAAAGGTACATAACAGTACTTTGTTTTTTCCCCTACTTTGTACATTATGATGTACAGTAAAAAAGGGAATACAAGTTTGAAACGTTTACACTTTACATAAGCATTAGTTGGACATTTTTCTTTTTCAACAGAATAGGAATCTGTAGCAGAAAAGATCTAAAAGGTATTTGATGTCAGCCGCATATATTGACAACTTCTATTTGGCAGCTTTATATACTGGGCCCAATTCTGTGCACTCCACTCCACTTCACTATTTGGATGGAGCTGGTAAGTGGTAACCAGGTCCACCAGCAAAGCCATCACTGTAGATGTATGTCAGCTTGGTGGCCAATTTGTCTCTTTAGAATGAAAATTTTATGCTTAAAGGTACCAGTTTTGGCCACCATGACACTATCTCAAGGCATGCTTTAAGCTAAGAAGCCAGTGTCGAAATGGGGCGAGCTTGGAACCGAGCTGGGGCATGAGCTGTAATGAAGAAAAGTATAACCCGGCCTGTCACAGATCCCAAGCCCCTATAAACGGGTCATTCGTGACTATTCGCAACGAGCAAATCTATAAAGTAAATTTGTTAGGACAGATATATGTCAATTTGATTCTTTATCCAAAGTAGTCGAGTCAAAGTACTTTTGTATGCAAACATGTGCAAGAGAGCCTATTGTCAGTAATTCTCTATCACTTGGATCTTTTATTTGCCACCATTTTTGACTTTCTGTTGTCGATCGTTGGTTGACATAGCTACAAATAGTATGTACCACACAAGTATCAAACAAATGTCTCAGACTCATTCCACTATATGGTCCCAACAGGACTACAAACTCGTAATGAAATCCAATAAGCAAGTGTAAAAACTTAAAAAAGGGCCACCAGGCCGAGCCTGGGCCACAGGTTGGTCTACCTTTAAAGAACCGTGTCAAACTGGACATTCCTGCTCAGTGGTCCATATGAAGCAGCAGCACACAAAGCAACCGCGTATATGTTTTGTGTTAGATATTTGAGTCTACAGACCCATGTGAACGACACGAGCTACATTTGAAAAAATGGAAGTTACGTACAACAGCTCTCTGGCCTCTGCTACTTTGAATCGAAGAGTCGCTTGCAATCCCAGTGATCAGATTTATTTTCTAAAAGAGAAGAATTTCTTCTTATAGATACAATACACAATACCACTTAGAAGTTGAAGATTTTACTTTTTATTTGTGTTAACTTCACATGAACATCGAGGGCAAAGTTCAAGGTCCAAAGATCAAAGGGAAGGGTAAAAAAGGGATTATTATGCTGATTGAATCAACTTATTCCCTTATTCGAATTCTTGATTTGATCAACAACCCAAATAAACCCTTTTTTCCTCTTTGAATGAATGCCCAAAGCACTCGAATGAATGTGCAAAGAACATCCGTTTCCAGTTCATCAAACAGTACAACACCAAGATCAACTTCAGGAACGTACCTTAGATGATAATTACGCACTTGTTTGATCCACATTCTAAAAAAAATTCATTCTTTCAATACTCATTTTCAATCACACTTTCTTCAATAAAATAATATTACACGCAAACCCAAATCTTTTCCTTCTTTTCTAACCATATATTTTTCATCATATCACTATTTAAAATGCATTATTTCCTCAAAAATGTGCATCAAACAGGGCCGTAACATCTATTCAGTTAATTAGAGTTTTATTTTTATTTTTCTTTTTTGTTGAGTGGAGGGTGGGAGGAAGAGGGGAGTGCGGAACGATGCAAGTAATAAGTTTGATGCAGCACTTGCTCACATTTGAACATACATCACAAATACAACTGCCTACACCGGCCTGCTTCAACCTCAGAAGGGCAGTAAGGACACTTGAATGGACTTGTACTATTATTTTTGGACAACTTTGTGATAGATTGCTTGCAGAGTACATGTCCACATGACAACAGCATTGGAGGGTTCTCTTCACTTGCCTGATCCCGACTCACAGGACAGACAAATATGGAATGGAACTGAAACTCTGTGTCCAAATCCACAGGCACGGGTAACTGTTTCATGGACTGCCATTCCTTTTTTTTACCAGTCATCACATTCAACAGTTTCAGAAGGGTCGGCAAACCCTGGACTCCGGCTGCAATCGTTACACTTAATGGGCTTTCATAGGATTGCCCTATAAGATGACAGAATTGCTGAGTGAGCTCCTCAGCCAATTTATCCCAGTTCATAGGGGACAGTAGTTCAGCATATGGTGAGGAATCAAGTCTCCCGGGCCATAACAGACAAGCCATAAGCTTTTGGATTTCAGCAATATGACTGGCAGCAAAAGGAGCCAAAAAAGCTCTAGCATATTTTAGAGCTTCATCTAGACCGCGTTTTTGAAGGATTTCCACGTACCGAAGGCGATGGAGTTTCAGTTCAATGTCGGATCCATTTTGTTTGAGTTTTTCATGGTTGGTAGCAGCCCACCGTATAGCAGGCTCCAAGTTCCGTGATCTTATGGCTTCTAGTATCTGATACATTTCCAAGAAAGGAGATTTCTTAGCTGCAGCTTCTGGTTCCCTCGACTCGTCTACAAAACAATCACCAAGAATAAACTGACCCTCCCGATAGAAATGATCGGCTATTATTTGGTTAACAGTATGTATATCAAAATCAATATTACGGTAAGCCTTTGATATATCAGGATTGAAGGATTTCTCGAGCAGCTTTGGATATTTGCTCAATACGCTGTTTAATTCTTTCTGGGTGCCTTCCAGCTTGCTAAGTCGAGCAATTTCTCTCAACTTTGCTTTTAGTTCACTTTGGATCAACTCGTGATTACTTCGGGTTGCAGAATCATGACCTGATTGCCTTGATAATGCTGGTTCTATTTCTTGCACAATCTGTTTGATCGTTTCTAGAGACTTTGAGGATGATAACTTTTGCTTCTTTGTAACACGATCAAATGCATCTTTTATGGAGTTCAGCTCCATCTCTAAATGGCAAGTTCCTCAGTATAATTAGCTGAAGCGAAAACGGATGACTACCTAGAGGAAAGGGATAAAAGACTGTAAGACTCCTCATATAGAGTTGAGTTATTGAACAACCAAAATTTAGTATGCATAAACTACCTCTTGGAGTTGTGCACAGAAGGAAAAGGAAGAAATGGTAAGCCATGAAAATTGAAGGTAGCGAACTTTTCTAATTATAACAAATATCAATACAACAAGAACACTGAAAAAGGTACAAAGCCCCCGTTTGATAACCATTATTTGAAAATTTTTTATTCTACATATTTTTAACTTCAGTTCTCTTAAAAATCACTATTCAAAACATTATATTTTCCCAAATAATGGTTGTCAAACAGAAGCATGATATGAATTAAACAGTATTTTGCATGACAAATATTATCATTATATGATTGATTATTATGGTATATGATTTACTTTCCACTGGTGAAGAGTAGATTTAACAAGTTGAAAGACTGATAAAAATGCAGAAGGCGAGAAAAGAAGAGCATTATTTTGATCATTGCAGAATAAGAAGAAAACCTAGAAAAAGCACAATTTGGATATTATATCTTGCCTATTCTTTAAACCAAACTACATGTATATAATAAATCATTCTAGGCATTTCAAACCAAACAATCAACTTGAAGTCCAAAAACTCAACATTAAGCACTTAGAATAACAGGGCTGGAGGTCATACTGTATCTTAAGATATATGAGTTATATGTGAACTGTAGCGATACATAACCATCAAAGATAGCCGCGGCCAGTACTAAGTCAACCTGCACTAGAAAAGGACAACTTCATGTTTTTGTATGTAATATAAGTGAATCGATACGCATTTTGTTTGTTTCTCGATGCTGTGATGCAGTAAATTCGTTTGGTAACATTGTATTTGTGTTGGATGTGTTTTCATTTAACTAAAAGCGTGTGGAAACCTTGTCGAAGGCCACTGTTTTTTCACATGAATATTAGCATTTCATAATTCTTCCTTTAATTCCTTCAAGATTTTTCATACTCATACTTGAGGTATATGCATGCTTGTTTCTATGTTGCTAACAATGATATATGCTTAACCGAGAATCAGCTATTAGCATCTTGACAACAAAAACAATCTCAAATTACATATGCAGGGTAGTCAACGAAATAAGAGCTGAATCATCAATTTTTTTTCTTTCTAAAACTCCGTTATCAACAAGCGCTGTTAAAGAACAATTTGATGCACGCCCAAAATTACTTTCACGCTAATCATTAAATGAGCTAAGCAACTCAAGGTGCCGAGGTGCCTCCTGAGGCAACTAATAATTCAAGCAAAATCAGCACTAAAGTAGAAATGGGTTTTACAATAACACCAATCAAATAGTTAACAGCACAAACTGAATAGATACAAAGCCGTCCACCAATCAATTTTGAGAAAAAAAGGTTCTTGAATCTGTCTTGAACCTATTTGGTGGTTCAATAAATACATTGAACGGACAACAAATATAAATTAAAAGGATGGTTAAAATGTCTGATTCATGTGAACACCAACTCAAGGCAGAATATTTTTCCACATGCTGCTAAATATTTAATAACTATCCTTGTGATTTCAGAAATTTCCCATTCACTCCCAGTCTCACACTCACCAGGTATTGGCCAAGAAAGGCGACTAGTCTGCTCAGGAAGTACTATAAGCTCCTGGCGCTAGCTAACACTACGTTACCATCAAAAGAGAGTGAAAATTATGGAAGATGTTCAAATAGCACCCTGCAAATAACTTGATGAATCTTTTTCCAAAAATTGGGAAAATCTTAAAGGTCCAAAACACCAGACACCATGAATTAGTTTACACATTATTAGTAGGTATATCCTGAAGCAGGTTAGTATACTACTACAATGTGCAATGACATTCATTCTGTTTTTTTACCCTAACAGACACACATGGAAAGTGGAGGTGTTATTTAATTTGGACCTTCGCCGTAAATACATTATTTGTAACATCAAATAGTTAATCGTTTCCCAAAGTTTGCCTCAAAAACAACAAGTGATATATTTCTGACAGATTTTCTACTTAATACGGAATAATCAGAGAGAGTGTGGGACTTGAGTTAATTAAAAGCAAAACTCTCCTTTCTTCCATTTCCTTTTCTTAACCTTGATTTTGTCATGCCCACATTCAACTCTGAAACAACAAAATATACTTCACAGACCAACATAATATATTTTTTACAACTTTTGTAACATATTAATCAGCATCACGTGCTACAGCCTCAAAAACACCCTACCACCACCTGCGTCTATGTTTTGATCAAAAGGAATTCTGTTTTGCGTGAAATCATACCTCCAACAACATTTCAATACCCCAAATTGATTTGTGGCGTCAGATTGATCATTTGAAGTCTGAAAATTCAAATAACGAGCAAAGTGACATTCCCAGTTAATCAGAGTATTCATTCAGCAGTCCAAGGAAACATCCCTAGATGCACGATACAAGCAAACTAAGCTTCCAACAATTAAAAGGATCTAAGAATGAATCCAAATATCTTCTTCAGGGTCGGGAGAATATTCAATTTTACAGATGATAATTCCAAAAATCCCAGATCTCCAAGGCACGTTTGAAGTCTCAATTAAATTTGTATACTTGTAATTTGTTGCAGCCTGCAAAATTGTGGACTTAGTACTTCGCAGCACAATGGTAAATCTAGTTATTTTAGGGCATTTGGCATGGCTTTTGAGAAGCCAAAAGGAAATTCAAAACTTGTTTTTGAATCCATTTGACTAATTTTATGAAAGTCTTCTTCTAATTAGAAGAGCTTTTAGAGGAAGTAGGTTTAACGTAGCTTCCTCTAAAAGCACTCTCCGAATAGGAATAGGAAACTTTTTATAAATTAGTTTCCAAACAAAAATTAAAGTTGTTTCCTTCTTCTATAGGAAGCAAAAGCAAAAGGTAGAATTTAACATTGTTTTTCACTATTCACATTGTAAGAAGATAATAATGGGTTACAATTACACATGAAAGATGGCAGAATATAACTCATAATTAATAAACAAACAAACAACTACAGCCAGCAGTCGTATCCATTCTGAACTAAGCTAACAAAAAAGCTATAAATTTAGCAGCGTGCTTATGGTTACCTGCACAAGACTAGAGCATTAACACATTAATATCAAAAAGTGCTTTCTCTCAATTAAAAGGCTCGAAAATGTCCCCAAGAAATAAAAAAACATGACAAATGAAGTCCCAAAAAACAGAAAATTTCTAAGAATCAAGATGATAAACAAAATTATGAATGTTGCATGAATATACCAGGTTAAAGGAAATTGCAAAAATGATTTCTTAGATCGAAGAAAATGAAGTTGATTCAGCAGTTCCACAAGTTTCAATAATTTGGAATTAATTTACACCAAATAATACACATCCATAAACATAAATGAAACAGGATTTTTAGTTGCTTACCTGAAGCGAGCAAAGGAAGAATGTAGAGAAATGCAAAGATGATCTGATTTGATGGGGACAGTGTGCGAAAACCATGGTCCCAAATGGTGAGAAATAGTAGATTTGTGCCTTGAAAAGTTTGGGATTTATTAATATGCCTGTGGATGGGCTGCACTTGGACAGGCCCAGAACTAGAAAATATTTGGCCCAAAATAATCAACAAGTACCTCCATCTGGCTAGTGGATACTAACATGGAAAACAACGTGGATGGCAAGAATTTCGATTCCAGCTCGTCCCACATTGTCTATGTTCGAATGTGACGGAGAATGCCGCGTCAAATGATAACGGGATAGGGATGAGAATATGGTCCCCTACCCCTACCCCGTACCCGTCTAGTCCTGTCCTTTGCCATTTTAAATAGAAAATCTTTTATGCGAGTATATTTAAATGTATCGAACATTTTATTTCTAAATTGAAAAAGGGTGTTATACCCATAAAATAAAATATTTCCTATTGGGCTTGGACCTCGACCCATTACCCATTCGGTCCATTTGTTTCTTTATATATATGTGTGTGATCCATTTCAATTAATGTATGTTCTTTAACCATATCATCTTTCCCTCTTTTGTCTCTTGAACTCATTTTTTTTTATTGTCCGGTCATTGACTTGATCGTCGGAGTGCAAATGGTCGTCGGACATTTTTCTTGATCGTCCGTCTTTGCCTCCTAATGAGGTGTTTAATGTGCAGGTGATGTCCATCTGGAGGAAACGTGGCGGGAATTCTGTTGGCACATTTTTTGGGTCAACAATTTGGCACCGTCTGTGGAAAATGGTACATTAATCATGTTACACCACAATCAAAAGGTCACCGAAAAATAGAGTTTTTTCGGATAGTCTCTACATGAAATAAACTTTTTCCGGGCAGTTATTTACTAAAAAACAGAAAAGGTAGCAGCGAAAAATGATTCTTCGAGCAGTTTCACAAAAATAGAAGCCACCCAGCCTAAGGAAGAAATATTCTACTTGAAAGAGGGAATGATTAAAAAAAAAAAAAATCTTTGGAAGCAAACAAGTAGATATGATTTTTCCCTGATTAGAAGAAATTTGTTGAGAAATTTAGAAAATAGAAAGAGATTTCTTTAGCACTTTTTTGCACTAAGTTCGCAAAGAGGGAAGCCACATGTTTGTGATGAGCATGAAACAGCCATAGTGCAGGAATATTTCTCTTCATTTGAGAAACTTTGGAGAAGTAAAAGCAAAAATTTAACTAAGGGTGTGTTTGACACCCATTTTTTGAAGATAAAAATTTTTAGAATAGTGATTAATGGGAGAATGTGTGGTGAAAAAATTATGAAAAGTTTTAGATTTGTATGTAATATTATTTTATTAGAAGAATATGTGATTGAAATGAAGTAAGAGAAAAAAATGAGAATGAGAATGAGGTAGAGAATGGGTGTCAAACATGGGCTAAGTTTCATGAAAATTTGCATTCCACCTCACTCTATATTTGCCGGCCATATGATGTTTTCAAACAGTATTTGCCCAGCAAGCCCCACCACAAAATATTGGAGCTCTACTACAAAGCCTTGGTGTACAGAAGAAACAAATTGAATTTTTTTGCACCCAACCCCTTTGATACCAGCTCAACTCAGACAAAAACTGTAAAGCACCCGTAGTCTGCCACAGCCTTCGACGACATCTCCGCACTCCACAAATTGGGATTTCTTTAGTGGAATTTCAAGAATTGTGTCAAAAATAACTTGAGACATGGATCTTTAAACAATTCATTTGATGAAATATGGTAGGCTTCAGCAACGACTATTTTCAACCGTTTAAATTGCAGTGGAAGCTTTGGGCACGTGAGTTAACTATTCCTTTGGACAGGTGCTTTTCAATTGCTCATGCGATTAATCCAATGGTCACCACAAGAGGTATGACAAACATTAATTGTGAAAGTGATTTGTTCTTTTCTCTACAACTCTAGAGACTTTTGGTTGGACGGTATGTCTCTTCTTGCCTATTTAGCTATGACAGATCAGCCAATATTTTTTTTATTCGGTTTTCTTTACATAATTGGGCCTTATACACAAAGTGGGCACACAAATTTTGAATTTTGTTTTAAGAAGACTTGGGCTTGGGATTTATTTTCCTTTGGTCCTTTTTTGGCACGGAAAAAATTCACAACTTAGGCTTTATCTATCCCAAAATCAAAAATCAGGTCCCAAGGTTTAAAATTACAAAAATCAGGCTTTTCATAGATTAATTAATTATATTTCACAATTATTATATTCAATTAAATATTTACTGTTATATAATATAATTAACACACCCCCACCCCACCTCACTGTTCCGACGACTACTTCGACGATCGACGACCACTCCGGCGACTGTCCTCCGACAGCGTTTAATTTCGACGACTACTCCGGTAACCGTTCTGTCGCCGCTTAATTCTGACGACTTCTCCGATTCCGACAATTGTTAAGGTCACAGTTATATGCAATTTGGTCACAGATATCTTTTTAATTAGGTAAAAATTTAATTTTAGGTCACAATTTATCAAATTAATTCGTCACAGATTATTTTCGAGATCACTGATCAAAAAATTTATAGGTCACAATTAAATACATTGGTCACTGATCAAAAAAAGTAGAGGTCACAGATTTTTAGTTGGTCACAGATTATCAACTTTTAAGGTCACAGATTAATAATTAGCCACAGATAACAATATAATTGGTCACAGATCGACTAACTAGTTGGTCACAGACAATCGAATTTTAAGGTAGCCACGGAGAACCATATAGTTGGTCACACACAACCAAACGCCCGTCCCCCATCGCAATCCACCACCAATATTGGTCACAGATCGACCAACTAGTGGGTCACATACCCAAATAGCCGTCCCCCGATCCCAATCCACCACCAATAACTGGTCACAGATCGACCAACTAGTTGGTTACAGACACTCTCCGTCAACCCTGCCGCAACACCACCACAACCACCGGCACAACAATAACAAAAACGACAACCACCACCACACGGACCGCCACCACAGATCCATACAAGTTTATCACCACCACACGAACACAAACTAACTTGCCATTACACACACAAAGATCCGCGCAGCACAGCCCCCCCACACATAGCGCACACCCACTGCACTACCATTCTACCACTAAAAAAAAAGAATGGTAAGAGACGGACGCTGCACCCACCCAAAAAGCCCAAAACGCTGGCGCTATCGCTGCTGTGCGAAACAGCAACGTCGCGCTGTTGTGTCGCACAGCATCGACACTGCTGCGACACAACAGCGCAGAGCTGTGTCGCTATCACAGATCTGAGGGGAGGGAGAAAGGGAGGAGTCGGGAGGTAGGGGAGGAGAGAAGGGAGGAGACCCAGATCTGAGGCGTAGGGAGAAATGAGGAGATGAGGGAGGCGGCGGCGGCGGCGGGAGGCGATGGAGTGAAGAGAAATGAAATGGATTAGGGCTTGGATAGGATTTTATATTTAAAATAAAGTTGGTGGGAGTAGGTAGTAGGGTGAGTATATAGATTAATTTAATTTAAAATATTATTATTAATATTAATTGCGAAATTAAAACCTGACTTTTGATTAAAAAACGTTAAAACCTGATTTTTTAAAATGTGAAAGAAAATGTCTGGTTTGGTGTAATTAGTAATTACCACTTTTGGGCACTCGCATGAATTATTATTGTTGGGCCAATTAATTTTACTTTCCCTTGGGCATGAGGTCCACTTTCTTTTTAAAGGCTCTATGTTCTTTAGTTTCCTTAATAGGCTATTATTTCTTCTTCATGGGCCCATAGTATAAGGGAAGGCAAAAAGAAAAGGGGTCGGTGGCAGGATTTTGTGGAAGCTTCTATGTCACAAATTTCTTTAGCAAACAATAAATTGACATGTCTTCTACCCTAGCAATCAAAGGCTGAATTGAGATATTACAAAAAATTTATATGGTATCGCAATGGCTAGTATTTCTTCAAAGTGGGTGACATCTAGTGAAAAATTGGGCTTTGTTGGTAATAATAAATTTCCAAACACAGTAATTTGGAGCCCATGCATGCCTTCATTTTAAAGGTATCAAATTCCATTCATTTATCCACTATATTGACTTGCAAAACTATTTTAGCACCAAATGAACTGTTTGTTTATTGCTACTGGGCTAGGTAATGGCAAAATTTGAGTTAGAGGTGGCAAAGTTCTTCTATTTGCATTTTAAATTTATAGTGATATATCATCTAATGTGTGCATGAATTAATACGATATCCACGATGACAAATTGTAAAAGTATGTGAAATTTGCTATTGTAATTCTTGATGGTGTCGTGGATGGGCTACAAATCTCAGTCATGCTAAAGGAATTATTATTATTATTGCAAGTGCACGCCAAGTGTTCGATAAATTGCTTAATTTGGAATTCTCTTGTTCAAAGACTCATTGATATTTCCAATTGCTCAAGGCGAGCCATAGCTCGTAGTCTTCTTATTATTGAAGGTGAGCCCTAACTCGTGGATTACTTATCATCAGAGGCAACATTCTATGAGTCCTCGTTCCTTAAATAAAGGAAGATGCAGTATTTCATGAAGTCCTCGTTCCTTAAATAAAGGAAGATGCAATATCTTGAAGTCCTTGTTCCTTGAAAAAGGAAGAGGCAAATTGCTAGATGTTTATCTTTGGCTCCGCGAGATGCTTATTCCTCACATCTCACAATCGTCAAGACCTTGTTCTTGGCCTCACAAGATGGTTATTCCTTGCTTCTCACTGTCGTTGAGCCTAGCTGTAAGACCTCATTATTTCGAGTCCAATTTATAAGATTTCGGTAACACTATTGTTTAGGATAGCTGTAAGACATTGTCTATCCAAAGCTCGCTTATAAAATTTCGATAGTCCAAGAGCTATTTGCTGGACATCATTCCTTGAATAAAAGAAGAGACGGACCTCGTTCCTTGAATAAAGGAAGAGACGATATTTTGAAATCTTTGTTCCTTGAAAAAGGAAGAGGCAAATAGCCAGATGTTTATTTCTGATCTCGCGAGATGTTTATTCCTCGCCTCTCACTATCGTTGAGCTTAACTATAAGACCTCGCCATTCCGAGGCCAGTTTATAAGACTCCGATAGCACTATTGTTGACCAAAGCTATAAGACTTCATCTATCCGAGTATTATTGTTAAATAAAATGTTGTTAAATAATATGAAATTGTTTTCATAACTGCGCCGAAGATGTTTAATAGAGTACTATTGTTAAAAGAAAATGGTGGTGAAATTAATTAAGTGCGTGAAAATTGAAATAAAATATGGGTAACCACACTATCGTCACGATCATAGCCACCATCGACTTCTACCACTGCCACACATTCCCCCATTGATCCACCACCCAAGGTGTCATATTCATCACGCTAAATAAAGATGAATATATACAGATGAATATATACAACCTAACTAAATTATCTGAAAAAAGCTAAAAAAAAAAGGAACATCATAAGCATCACAATTGAAGAATGATAATTGAAACGAGGAAAGTTAGATACTTATAGTTGCTTTGAGATTGGGCCATGAGTGATGGGTAGTGATCTCGAACCTTACAATTTGACCAGAGCGAATGATTTGCGATTACGTTGAACTTTTAACATTCATCTAATGCAAATATTATTATTTCACTACTACTATAAAAGAGAGGATGAGCCAATCACTGTTCATTTTTGCACCTTCCATTTCACACTTAACTGGTTTCATTATATTTTTCTATACTGAGATAGCCACAATTGTTGACTTCTCAATTTTAATTAAACTGACTTCCAATAACAAATATCTGATTTCCCTACTCCTTCACGTTCATTCATCAATTTTTTTATTCTACATTACAAAGAAAAGCAAACATCTACCAAAAAAATTCAAATAGAGTATACCTTTTTCTTCAACTTCTTTTAGAGAGAGAAGGAGAAATCCTTCAAAATGTTTGTTATTTTTCTCCTTAAGTTCCTATTAGTCTGCAGTTTTTTTTAAGTTTTTTGAAATTTACAGAGACTTCATAAGGTTTTTAATTTCACTTCCGACGGGTTACTGTTTTGATTGAGTTGTTTTATGTTTATTTTAGAGATAATAGAGCTATTACCATCATTGACTGTGTTTAAAATACAATTGTTATCCAAATTTGTTGAAATAATATTTTCAATTTATTTATCATGTAGTGTTTCTTTTCTAGTGTAGAGGAATGATGGATTTTGCATATTACTTATTTTAGACATTAAAATGAAACACAGGTGATTGAAAAGCAAAA
>CAIGRF010091544.1:43921-57917 GCA_903798235.1 Fraxinus ornus
CAAGAGTCACTTAGTTACTTCAATGAGACGAAGTGGTTCATACTCTCTTAGTAAAGGATCAAACACACAGATTTCACAAAGAAAACGAGACCAGAAAACTAATTTCTGAAACCTTCACAAAGAAGAAGACGATCCAGAGAGAAGAGAAGAAGTCTCCAGAAGAACGAGAGAATACCAAAAGAAAAGTAAAGAATGAATCTCTCTCGAAACCCTTGGAATCACTCAAAATATCAAGGCCTCGAGATGGAGTAGATCCCATCCAACGGCTCAGAGCAACTGAAGATTAACTTAGGTTTGGACCGGGTTTTGGACTTGGTTTCACTGGGCCAACTTCAGTTGAATAGTATGGAATGGGCCGAAGGCCATCATCATCGCCTAAGTGGGCTGGACCATGGCATCATAACCCACAATCTCCACCTTGATGCCAGTGGTTAATCAAGCAACTAATTCTACACTATAATAGGTAAAAATAGCTTCCAGTGATCACCCTCCAGTACATCAAGTTTAGGATATGTTCCTGCATATAACAAATCACCCAGTATCAATTTTCAACAATTGCAAACATGATTTGAACTTTGAAAGAGGCAATACCTTTGTACCCATATCAGCTGGATTAAACTGAGTAGCAACTTTCTCAAGTAACAAAACATCTTTTGCAACAATATCTCTTATAAAGTGTAACTTAACATCAATATGTTTAGTTCTTTCATGGAAAACTGGGTTTTTGCATAAATGTATAGCACTTTGACTGTCAGAATATAATGCAACTGGATTAAATAATTCACCAATTTCAGACAGTAAACCTTTCAGCCATAAAGCTTCCTTTATGGCCTCAGTTGCAGCCACATACTCAGCCTCCGTGGTAGACAAAGCAACAACAGGTTGTAATTGTGATTTCCAACTTATACATGTTCCACACAGAGTAAATACATAGGAAGTAGTTGATTTTCTATTATCAATATTTCCAGCAAAATCAGAATCAACAAAACCTTTAAGTACTACACCATCATTGCAGGCAGAAAAACATAATCCTAAATGTGAAGAACCTTTCAAGTATCTTAATAACCATTTTAATGCAGTCCAATGTTCTAAACCTGGATTAGCCATGAATCTACTTAGTGTACTAATAGCATGGGCCACATCAGGCCTAGTACAAACCATGGTATACATCACAGAACCTACAGCATTAGCATAAGGTATCTTTTCCATTTTTCTTATATCAGATTCATTAACAGGGCATTGATCTTTACTCAATTTAAAATGGCTAGCAAGTGGAACAGACACAGATTTTGAATCAAGCATAGCAAATCTAGCAATCACTTTATCAATATATGCAGTTTGTTTCAAAATCAGAATTCTATCATGTCTTTTCCTAGAAATTTCCATGCCTAAAATCTTCTTAGCATGTCCAAGGTCTTTCATTTCAAATTCAGCATTCAAAGATCTTTTAATTTCATTTATGACATACATGTTATGTCCAATGAGAAGCATATCATCAACATACAAGAGTATAAAAGCAATAATAGCATTTTTATCATCTCTTTGAAAATACAAGCAATGGTCAAATTCACTTCTAATAAAACCAACAGAAGAAACATAAGTGTCAAACCTTATGTACCATTGTCTTGGCGATTGCTTCAAACCATATAGGGATCTTTTCAACAAACAAACATGATCAGTTTTTGACTTATCAATATAGCCATATGGTTGTTTCATATAAATCACCTCATCAAGATCACCATGTAAAAATGCAGTTTTTACATCCATTTGTTCAAGTTCAAGATTATAATGGGCAACAAGAGCAAGCATGACCCTAATGGTAGTATACTTAATCACCGGAGAAAAAATCTCATTATAGTCTAAACCTTCTTTTTGTGTAAAACCCTTAGCCACAAGTCTAGCTTTGAACCTTATAGGCACCTTATCAGTGTTACCCTCCTTAATACTAAAAATCCACTTACAATCTACAAGGGATTTACCTGCAGGTTTGGGAACTAAAATCCAAGTCCCATTCTTAATCAAGGAGTCCATTTCATCATTCATAGCAATCAGCCACTCCTTAGATTGCTTACTAGACATAGCTTCTTCATAGGATTTAGGCTCCCTATAGGCCAAATCTTGATAAGAAGTTAATGCTAAGGTCAGGTAGTCTCTATACCTAATAGGTTCTCTGATCTCCCTTCTAACTCTATCTCTAGTCAATTGATAGTCACTACCCACACCATTTTGCTCTTCTACAACATCCTGAACTTCAGTTTCTTCAATGTCATCATCTAAAACATCATTTCCAGCCTCTGTATCAACCTGTTCTTCATCAACAGGTTGAGTAGGCATACCAAGCTCCACCTGCAGCTTGGTCTTATCTCCTTCTACCCCTTCTAAAACCTTGTCAGACCCTTTTCCTTTCAAACAGGGCATGGTCAGCTCATCAAAAGTGACATCTCTACTAGTGATGATCTTAAAGCCACTAGAATCTCTACTCCAAAGCCTATAACCCTTCACCCCATCAGGATAACCCAAGAAAACACATTTCTGGGCCCTAGGTTCTAATTTTCCTAAAGTCTGGTGAGAATAGGCTGCACACCCAAAAACTCTCAAGTGAGTATAATCAGGAACAGTCCCAGTCCATTGCTCTTCAGGGGTCTTATCACCTAGAGCACTAGAAGGAGTCCTATTCACAATGTAAGTGGCTGTCATCAAAGCTTCCCCCCATAGGGTCTTAGGCACACCTGAACTCACAAGCATGCATCTCACCTTTTCCAACAAAGTCCTATTCATCCTCTCAGCCACTCCATTCTGCTGAGGGGTGTAAGGAGCAGTTTTATGTCTTCTAATACCATTCTCAGTACAAAAGAGGTCAAACTCAGCATTGCAAAACTCTAGACCATTGTCAGTCCTAAGTGTTCTAACTTTCTTCCCAGTCTGATTTTCCATTAACAATTTCCAGGCCTTAAACTTCCCAAAAGTCTCAGATTTGTGTTTCAACAAATAAACCCAAACCTTCCTAGAAAAGTCATCAATTAAAGAAAGGAAATACCTATTTCCACCTTGAGTAGTGATAGGAGAAGGTCCCCATAGATCTGAGTGAATATACTCAAGAATAGAAGTAGATTTATGTGTCCCAGTATTGAAATGTAATCTGTGCTGTTTTCCTAAAGTACAGTTTTCACAGAAAGGAGTTCTAGAAATAGAATCCTTTCCAAACACCCCTTTCTTATACAGGATCTGCAGTCCTTTTTCTCCAACATGTGCTAGTCTCTTATGCCACTTTAAGGTAGCATCTAGCTCAGTATTGGAAGACTCAGCAATCCCACTAACCACAGCACTAGCTCTAGCAACATAAATCCCATTTCTCTTAACCCCTTTAAACATCACAAGGGAACCTCTCATAACTTTCAACAAACCATCACCTACTTTTCCTAGCAAACCTAAGTCATCCAAACTTCCCATTGAAATAAGGTTCCTAGACAAATCAGGAACATATCTCACCTTTTCTAAGGTAAAGATATAACCATTATCAAATTTCAATGTAATCTCACCTATGCCCTCAACCCTACATGCCATATTGTTCCCCATAACAACCTCTCCACCATTGACCTCCTTAAAAGAGTTAAACCAACATCTTTTAGGAGACATGTGGAAGGTGCAACCAGAATCTAAAATCCATTCATGGATCAGATTATCACAATCAACAATATTGGCAGAATCAATATTAAGGGAAGGTTCAGTCACAACATAGACATCAACAGAATTGGAATCACTGGGTTCAACTAGGTTCCCTTCATCAACCCCTTTGGTTTTCATCTCATTCTTTCTCTTAAAACAATCTTTTATAAAATGTCCAGATTTCCCACATCCATAGCACTTCTTATTCCTAGTCTTAGACTTGGATCTACTTCTGCCCTTAAACTTTTTCTTATCACTGTTTCCTTGATTGTTAAAACCCTCTTGGTTTCCATTGAACCTATGTTGGGTCCTACCCCTTACAAACAAAGTCTCAGACCTACCATTCCCTCTTTCATTTCTAAGTTCAAGTTCCCTACTCTTTAAGGAATTTATAACTATGTCAGAAGTCAGGGTATCCCTGCCATACTTTATGGCAGCCTTAATATCTTGGTAGGTCTCAGGGATGGAATTTAATAGCACTACAGCTTTATATTCATCTGAGACTTTATCACCAGCATTGGTGATGTCTTGTATCAACTTATTAAAAGTGTCAAGGTTGTCTTCTATATCCTTAGAGGTATCTAACCTAAAACTGAAAAACCTTTCTAGCAAAAACAATTTATTGGGTAAGGTCTTAGCTAGGTATAACTTTTCCAGCTCATCCCAAAGGGCTTTAGCATTTTCATGTTTCCCTACTTTTCTTAAAACTTGATCAGATAGATGTAAAATAATAGATGCATATGCAAGTTCATCAGCTTCAAGAATCTGATCAGCAGTCATGGTTTCAGGAAAAGTTTGTGTTATTGCTTTTGAAATCTTTTGTTGAACTAAAACACCTTTCATCTTTTGTTGCCAAATGGGGAAATCCCCTTTTCCATCAAAAACACCAAATTCAAAAGCGTTTTTCATGATTTTAAGATTCAGAAATATCACCAAGTATTTCAAGAAAATATTAAAATTATGATTGCTGATACGCTTAAGAGATATGCAAATTGAACTACACAAATAGGCAAAAGGTGGATAGGTCACAGTGAACAAGCAGCAAAAGAATCATTACAGTTATTCATGAGATCAAAAGAATTCTAAACAATTAAAACACAAAACAGAATCAAGTATATGCTAGTCAACCAAAAAACATGCTCAAGGATACTATACTATCAGGTATGGACAAATAAGCTTCAAAACAAATCAAGAAACAATTTAATAAGGCAAAGCAGAATCAAGGATTGCTAAAGGTGTAACAAGAATGACCAAGTTCACCAGGTTTCCGTGAGAATCATGTTCTCAGGTCAAGGCTCAACTTGATCACTCCAAAACAGTATGACAAAAATTTAGTTACTAAACAGGGGAGGGTGCAGTTAGGGTTGAAAATTTGCAAACCAGAGGGCAGCCAACAATTTGCTACCAATATTATAGTTCCAGTACAGCAGGAGATGGCACAAGACCCAGCAAGTGTGGTGTTCCACCGAGAATCACAAAGGAGTCAGAGTTCAAGTGAATACCCCAACAAATGGAATTACTCAATCGAACCAAAAACAGGAACCAAAACTCCAACAGTCACCTCCAATCACAGAACAAAACCAAGAACCCCCAAACGACTCCAAGAATCGAAGTACAAAGAACTAGGGTTTCGCGATTTTAGGAGATCTACGAATTGAGGGCTGAAAATTAATTTTCCAGACCCCAAATCGCGATCGAAGCCCTAAGAACAGCCTATGATGGCTCTGATACCACTGTTATACAAAATATATATCCCAGATTACAGATCGAACATATCGAAGAATACACATCCGAAAACCTATAGTTCTCTAAACACACTATGAATCAACCACTGCACATACAAGGTTTCCCAGATTTGAGGCTCAGAACAGCAATTCCCTTTGTGTCAACACAGTCAAGCCCAGATTCACACAAGAACCTCACCACAGCCCCTCAAGAGTCACTTAGTTACTTCAATGAGACGAAGTGGTTTCATACTCTCTTAGTAAAGGATCAAACACACAGATTTCACAAAGAAAACGAGACCAGAAAACTAATTTCTGAAACCTTCACAAAGAAGAAGACGATCCAGAGAGAAGAGAAGAAGTCTCCAGAAGAACGAGAGAATACCAAAAGAAAAGTAAAGAATGAATCTCTCTCGAAACCCTTGGAATCACTCAAAATATCAAGGCCTCGAGATGGAGTAGATCCCATCCAACGGCTCAGAGCAACTGAAGATTAACTTAGGTTTGGACCGGGTTTTGGACTTGGTTTCACTGGGCCAACTTCAGTTGAATAGTATGGAATGGGCCGAAGGCCATCATCATCGCCTAAGTGGGCTGGACCATGGCATCATAACCCACAAAACGGACCTAAAAGTAAAATTCGTACGACAATATACTAGTCTATAGATAATTCTATCAAACCATAAAAAAATTATCTTTATTTTCGCTTGGCCAATCATCTCAGTTTACAGAATGTCGAAAATTCAATGCCATCTCCATTTCGGTACAACAGCCACTGCTACTTTATTCAAGGAAAACCGTGAAGACAGAAATCTTCCAGTAGCCATTTTATTTTCTTACAAAGGAAACCCCTTTCTCAATGCTTTCACCCAACTCTTTCTTTGCCTTCTCCAACGCAACTCTGTCAAAACAAAATCATGGAAAAATCATTATATTCCATTTAAATTTAACCAAAAGATTCGCAATCAATAGTGAAGGACTTTAACCAGTTTTTGGCACACCTCTCATATTCATTTAGAGGACCAAGTGGATATATCTCTTCAACACCATTTCGACCAATACGAACTCTTGAAGCAAAGTAAGGAAGTTCAGTCAACTGAAACGGAAATTAGATATTCATGAACGCGAGTAAATAGAATGGATGTTTAATTGATATATTATGTAAATATCCTAAAGATAATCTATGCCGGTGAAACTTGAATAACATGCCTGAGAAGAAACAAAAGCACATTGAATGACACCAGCATCTCCTCTCAAGGCATGCAAGCATGCATCCGCAAATTTGACAGCTGCATATGCCTGTATTGTTAATGCATGTTTCCCAACAAAATTAGCCATCTTTTCAAGATTAGAATCAAACATTCTTTGGCAGTTAAAGAAACAAACAAAATAAAAAAATACCATTGAAAGAGTTGCAGATCCCGCACCAGCTTTTGCCTGCAATAGACAGTAATTGCAATCAATATTCACTTAAATGTAGAATTGAAGCCTGCAATTTAGCCACCACTCTATATATCTAGTCAAAAGAAGTTGAAAGGCTAGTGAATAACACTAATCAAGTTCTTCATGTTATAACAACAATTCTCCAAAGCTTTGAACTTATGAAGGTCAAACAAAATGCTAAAACTTAGTTTTCATCCCAAATACTTTTCATTCAGGTAAATTATGTAATGCAGATGTTTCTACAGCATATAACACAGTGCTTCATGAACCTACGCGTATATCACATTTTATTGCATTTCTATATCGATGATACTGATGCAGACTATTAAAATGTAAAATAACAAATTCAATTGCCTTGTAAATATCAATGTGCAGCAAAATGAGAAGTAAATGTATCTAAAGAGCAAGCAGGTAGTTGGAATGAGGGGGGTGATGCTTAAATTAACCTAAAGGAAAAAATTAAGACAATATGTACATATTCTCCTACATGTTTAAAATGGGAATTTTTTTTTTTTGATAACCGTGGATGTCCGGGCCAGCTTGCGCGCACTCGACTAATTCCACGGGCCCTGAAATTTACAGCCAGGTACTCACCTCAATGGCCCTGAGGGGACTCGAATTGGTGACCATTGGGGAGCAAACTCATTAGGGAACTTGTTATTGAATTGAATGACTTAGTAGATACAGATACTTAGGAGGCAAGTTTTTCTTGAGTCTTAGAGTTAGCCTTATAAGCGCATCTATAGTTTTCATCACTAAATTAATTTTCAACATTCCTAAAGTACCATACTCGCTTATAAAACTGACTATATTACTAGATTAAAAAGTCAGTGGGTATAGTCATTGTTCTTTCTCCCTCTAGCCCCCCCACCCACACTCACAAAGTTTATCTTCTCTTTTCTTTTTCCCGGAACTCCATTAGACTAAATCCAAATCAAAGCAAGATACAGTATATTCTTACAAGTCACCAGTGATTCCAGGAAGATGACGAAGAAAAAGGCTCATATACACCCATGCATTTCTACTCCTTACATAATTCAATATTTCTAAATTCTTTATTTTCCAAAATTGAGAAGACAAGGTAGAAATAAAGAGAGAGGAGAGAACTTAAATTAATGTGGTAATGCTTGACTTGGTGAAATTTTGTTCTTCAATTATTAATTATCCACAACCATTGGTTTTTCTTCAGAGTTGGGACGATTGTTACTGACTTATTAGTTGCGCCTTTTGTTCATTGTTTTGAAAAGCCAATTGAGGCTTATTCTCGAGGCTACTCTCACACAAGGTTTCTTACGCCCTGGGTTCCAATTATTAGGCATACGCCTCGCCTTACTGAAGCTTACCCCTCAGGACTAAGCCCAATTGCCCAAATGCAGCGGAGGTGTATGCTAGTTTGTCTCGCCTTTTGAAGGTTTTTTTTTAAGAGCCTAGAATGTATTATGGGTCTTCTATTTTATTTGTTCGGCCTTTGCATGAAAAGGGAAGGGGAAGGGAGGCACAACTGCAAGTGGGAGGATGATGATAAATAATTAGAAGAATGCAGACTAATGAGAATGATGATAGGAAAAGAAATGCATTGATGATTATCTTAAAGGTCCTATACTCCTATTAGTAGTGATAAAATTGAGAATAATAAGTTATTCCACTTAAAGTAGTAGATTGCAATTATAATGTCGAACAACCAATTTGAGAAATTATGCAACTTTATTTCTCTATTTTATGCTTGTTTACAATTTAACCTTTTAATTTTGTATTTTTATTTTTGTTTTATAGATTCAAGATGGTTTGTTGTTTAATATGAGCATATTTTTATATTCTAAAATTCTTTTAAATTCTTTTATTAATTTTTTTCGAAGCTTATGCCTCAAGACTTATGCCTTGCCTCACAGAGACAAAACCCCACAAGGCTGACAGTCCTGTATTAATACTTTGTTGACTTCACATAAACAAAGAATAAGAAATATAAACTTGTAATAGATTATTACATATAAGAATACTCCCTACCTCAACAACTTCGGTTCCACCATTCTGAATACGAGAAGTCAGGTACTCAGTTTCTTCTTGGGTGAAAGAACATGGAGGTTTAACCTGCATTAGTCGAGACAATTTCTTTCAGAAAGTTACCTTGTATTTCAATGACATGAAATGATAAGTATACTTATTTGTGCAAATATGTTTATCTTGACCTGGGAGAGCAGAGGTAAAATAGTAACACCAGCATGGCCTCCTACAACAGGAACGTCAATGTCCCTAGGATCAAACCCCAAAACTTCAGCCTACAGACAATTATGGAATAGAGTAAATGTTAGGCTATGAATATAGACAATAAGGTATATAAAGTGATGAAAAAACGGGGTCACAGTATATGCATCCTGGTCACAATCACATTGTTGATTATAACTTCATTAAGTGATGCCTAAATGCGTATATACTTTTAACGAGTTACTAAATTTATTCACTTATGAAGTGTCCATGACCGTCATGCTAACTTTATGGTAGAAGAAAAAGGAAAGAAGAGGAAGAGAAAACCAGTGGCAGGGTGGGTGGATCGGAAATAAGGTATAGATATAAACAATCAAACATGATTTTATATTTCGTTGATATGATAGAAGCGTGAAGAAACAATAAACAAAGGCACTTGACCATAAAACAAATTTCAACTAGACTATCCTGTATTATGTAATGCTAGAAGAAAGTTTTAGCAGCCAATTCATGGATGGTGTACCACCAAAACATTTGATTCTATGCCTATTTTTTGTGTATTCATCAGCACATTATTATCGTGCTTGAATGTATGTCTTTTTTGTGAGTGAGAGAGAGCAAAATACAAAAATAAAAAGAAAAACTAGCAAGTCACTACAAGAATAACCCTAAAAAAAGACGAAAAAATCAAGGAATTGAACGGACAATAGGTGAAGCACACTTGCACAAGGTTAAAGGCACATTTACTAAATTAGGTGATTGAAAAGAAGAGAGAAAAATGTATTTTGGAAAAAATTGGGATAAAAAAAGGGCTAAAATTATAATTGACATAGATCAAGATGCTAAAGTAAACAAATCTTACCACAAAAGTATTAGCTCTGACGACATCAAGCATCGTGACTCCCAAAAGTCGTCTTGGATCATAGGTGCCAGCCTTTTTGAATACCTCTGCTGCAATTGGCACAGTCGAGTTCACAGGATTACTAATTAGGTTAACAATGGCCTTTGGACAGCACTTTGAAATTCCTTCACATAGGGTCCTTACTATTCCTGCATTGATGTTAAAAAGATCATCTCTTGTCATCCCAGGTTTCCTGGGCACACCAGCAGGAATGATTACGAGGTCCATGCCAGTAAGTGCATCCTCCAATTGCTGTTGCCCCAGAAAACCACGTACCTGGACATCCAAATAAATAGATAAATTTACGCACCAATTTTATGACCTATTTATCAATTCTATAGATAGATATCACTATGACTTAACTTTTTTACTTCTGACTGAAGAAACCTGTGGGAGAAGAAGGGCAACACATTCCTGCTGAGTAGGTTTTACTTTCTTGCAAGTGAATTTACTAATTGGAACCAAATCATTCAATTGATTTTCTCCTAATACGATCCACTCCATACAAGTTTTAGCATCCATGTGTACTTCTTTCTCAACTCTTACTTTTTGGTGACATTTAGGGGATATATCAAAAATACATTTACTTCAACAGACTACTTACAGCATTAGTTTCAAACAATCCCATTTAGTCATTGGAACTATGGTCAAGTAGTCCCTTTGAAAACTTAAGTTTTGAGATATTTGGGATTGGGCTTAGATTTCTTCAATCCCTTGGATTTTGAGGATTACAAAACAAGTAAAGTCTTCTTGGTGAGAAGTTTGTCTAGAGTTGTGGAAGAATACTAAGTCATGAGAGTTTCACCTTTATATTAGTCATCAACATTGAGACTGAAACTTCAGAATTGAAACAGATGTCCCGAAGTAGACATACATTCATAACTAGACAACTGAGAAAAAGTGTTTCAATAAAAGTAAAAGCCTAAGAACAAGGAGAAACAGATGTCCGAAACTTAGATGGTCAAAGGCACAACAAGAAGAATACACCTACACTAGAAACCAAATGAAGAATATGCTTTCAGATTATTGACGTGGTGATATCCAGAAGATGAACAGGGCAGATCAAGCTGAACATAGACATAATATACCAGTATGCAAGGGAATCAGAAGGCCACAGAGGAATGCACACATCTAAATATGGCCTCGAATGTCAAAATCAAATATGATGGAAATATGTGGAACTAATTCCGGAAAGGAACAGATGCTTAGAATGATCAAGACCTTATGACACTAGCGGGTGACATTACCGTAGTAGAACAAGGTATTTATGAAGATAACATTATTATAAGAAAGGACGTCCAAAGGACAATACAATCAAGCTAAGGTAACTGAGATCAGAAGGACAGAAGCTTATACAATATTCCAAATTCGAAATCCTTAAATCATACAAACCTGTATAAAAGTAAGAACAATCACGTTGGAAATAGCTGATGATGGAAGAAGAAAAGCTTCAAAAGGAAGAAATTGTGTGCTAGCACTTGAAAGATTATGATCAGGCAATGCACTGAGGAGATTCCAAATACTCGGATTATTGGACTAGATCCTTTGCTTCTTTGACTCTTTTACAAAGACACATTAATTATCTTCAGCGTCATTAGCAACTGTCCAAGTCAAGTTGCCACTGGAGCTATATGAACACACTTGGGATTGATGTTCTGACATAAGGGGGGAATTTTAAAATTTATAGGATCACGTTCATTTCTCTTTCTAATGCTATTCAAAAAAGTCCAAGAAAGTTAATTACTTTTTATTTCAAAGGAAAAAAAACAAAAATTAGTTCTTTCTGCCTTCCTTTTCCTTTCCCATTTTTCTAGAATGGATCAAAACACAGCCCTAAACATCATATGTCCGTCCAGACATAGTTCTTTTTAACAAGATATACCACCAGTATTTCAATGTACACCAAAAGATGGAAGAGAAAGGTTACTTCCATATCTAAACCACATCATCTATCCTCTTAAAAAAATTGAGAGAGAAATTGAAATACTGGAGATAAATGAAGCAACATCTACTCTAATAACAACTTCTCTTTCTTTAGAATCAATTGAACATTTCATGTTAATGGAAAGCTGTGATACAAATGATGCTGAATAAACTGACAAATAATAGAATATCAGTTAACTAACGGACATTAAGAACGATAAAAAAAATGAATTACCACGGCACCAGTGTCCATGTGGCTGATATCTGCAGTCACTCCTGGAGTGTTTACTACATCATAAAGATGTAGCACAGAAACCAACGGATTCATCTTCATAAGCATTGCTAAAGGCTGACCTATGCCTCCTGCTGCACCTAATATTGCCACCTTGAATCCTGGTGATCCCCCTTTTGCCCTGCAGTTCTCCTGTCTCAAATTCAAACTCCCCTCCGTCTTTAAGCCCATATTTCATATACCCACAACAAAAACAATTTATTCTAATAAATAAAATGATCCAAGAAAAGCACAAGCTTTGAATAAAAAAGAAAAAGAAAAAAAGCTTCATAATTTTTGAAATTACTCATAATAATATCAAATTGAAGTCAAATGCCCGTGAGAATTTATTATCCCAGTTAGAAACCAAACGAGAAATAAATTGAACAGAAAAAATAGGTAAGTGGGAAATTAGAAAGAACCTGCAGATTATTCATGAGGGGGTTGAGATGAGCTGATAATCTGGCAATCCGTTGATTAACATCTGCACTTGCCTGCATTTTTTAAAACACTATTAGGCGAATTTTAAAATCTGTATCAAGAATTGGCGGCGTTGGATTTCGATGTTGGGTGCGAGAATAAATAGAAAGAAGGATGACGCAAGAGCTAGTTTGGTTGGGATGAGTGCAATGGAATTTGTTTTGATGATGGCTTATCCTTGGCAGTTGGCACATTTCCCAGCCATCTTTTGCCCATAAATTTATTTATTTTTCACCAAAAATCTTATTATTATGGACATTTTTTTAACCATCTTTATTTATGCAAGTGCAGTATAACAAATAATAAATTATTCTGACTAAAAGTTTTTTTTTTTTTTTTTTGTTACTATGTTCGACTAGTTGTTCGATTTACATGAATACCTAATATTCACGAAATCTAAATGTTAGGGACCAACTTGTACCAGACACAAAGTTTAGGGAACTTTTGAGACCGATAAGCAATATTTAGAAATTGAAGGGACCATTTTGCAGAGTATTGAGACCTCAAGGACTAATATGATCATTAAAGAAAATTCAGGAACATAGTCGCACAATTCAAAAATTGGAGGGACCGAGTTGCAGAATGCCGTAATAACGAGGATGAAATGTGGATAAAGGCTTGTTTGGCACTTGGGGTGATGTTTCTATTGAGCATGGTATCGTTAACTATTTCAAGAACCATTAGTTAAAATGGGATCTAACTTCCAAGAGGCCGTGGAACATATGATAACTAGATTCATAGGGATTGCCGAAAAATAATCACCCAAGAGAAACATATCTTCCTAAATGTATCTTTTAAAATGAACCAATGCACTCAACTATTAAGGGAACGAATTCATAATGATATATGTCGAGACAAATCCATTATCACTATCAAGCATAGGGCTGGACAAAACTCCCGAATCGAACCGGATCGAACCGAGTGGTTCTTCATAAATTAAATACTTGAACGAGTATTTGAATCAAGAATTGATGGGTTTGAGTCGGTTCTCTGTTCTAGACCCAGAACCGAATATCCGAATAAGAATCGAATCTAAATAATTTTTTAATTTTTTATATTAAGTTAATTAATTTTTTTTAATTTTTTCTAAACAAATTAGCAAATTAATTAAACAAACCAACCAAATCCATGCCTAGTTAGCCCAGCCCAGTCCAACCCAACCCAATTTCTAAATTCAAATGGGGTACTTACAAAAATACCCTTAAAATTAGAGGTGTTTTGAAAAATACCCTTAAAATCATATGAAAAATTTTTAGGAAGTAAAAAATACTGTGTAAAATAAAAAAGTGACACAATGTCACTTTTTTTTTAAAAAAATGTCACTTTTTTTAAAAAAAGTGACACAAACTCAAAAAAAGTGACAAAACAATAAAAAAAGTGACGCAC
>CAIGRF010091558.1:0-12726 GCA_903798235.1 Fraxinus ornus
GAATAAAGTATATGCCTTGAATACATTTTCTTTATTATGGAAAATTTAGGATTTTGTTTAATTATCACTTTTTATGGCATATCTGCCTTAAATATATTTTCTTGATTACGGAAAATTTGGGATTTTGTTTAATTATCATTGCTTTATGAATCTTTTTATTGTCCGTTTAAACCTTAAAGTAATGAAAAATTTTATTCTTTTGAAGTTTGATACATACATCTCGATAATCAAGGAAAGCCTTTGATGAATTTTGGTGGTTTAGCATTTATACATTTTTGTGGGACACTAATTGATTAATTTATTGAGGCTACGTCTAGCACTTCCTAGGCTCTTGGAAAGCCCAGTGATTGCTTTTAAATTCAAATTCAGATTTATACATGTATATTTCTTATTCCTAATTCTTCTATATTTTCGTTTGATTGGTGGTACACGGGTTTTTGAAGAACCAAGATCGCTTTAATTGCTTATAAAGATATTACCAATTTAATCTATAATCAGGTGCTATCTTCTATTTATTATTATTTTTTTTTTATCTGATTTGAACTTTATATGCTTTCATAGTTTTTCAGTTGAATTCATTGGATGATGCTAATTTGAAAGCATATTTTGGTCATCTTGATATTGTTCTAAGACATGTAAATTTTTGCGATCTTGATGGCGAAGATTTATTCTTACTTTTGTTCTTTGAAATGTGACATTGTTGAAGGCAAAACATTTTGCACAAGTTTTATTTTGTTAAGTTATTAGATGGTATACAATCTTGTTTGGTGTTTTCTCAATTTATTTATCTTTCTAATTGTGTGTTCTTTTTTGCTTGAAACTTCTCTTAACATTTCTAATATTTTGAATTGAGGAGCTTGTAGAATGTATATCAATAAAAGTAGTTTGAGTAGTTAGCTTTATTGGCAATTCATTAATATATTGATGTTAAGGAATTCTTTTGATTGAAATAGAGCGGAAAGCAATTTTAAGAGAGATGTGGATGTGGAGACGGAGTTGAAGGATGCAGAGGCTTTGAACAANGTAGTTTGAGTAGTTAGCTTTATTAGCAATTAATTTATATACTGATGTTAAGGAATTCTTTTGATTGAAACAGAGCGGAAAACTATTTTAAGAGAGATGTGGATGTGGAGGTGGAGGTGGACACTACGTCAGAAATGAGATTTTGCAACACATAAATGGCAACATTCAGTAGTTAAGTGTTGCTAAATGGATCTATCGCAACATTTTAATTAATGAATGTTGCTATTGGGTTAATATAATTGAGTTTTGACAACATTTAATAAATGTATGTTGCTAATGTTACCATTCGCAAAATTTTTCAAACTTTGCTAAAGATTGACCTTTTGTGGCAGGTGAAGAAGGATTTTTGGGCTATTGAGGAAACCTATTTGGAAGCCATTGAATAATGAAGTTTCCACGTGCTGAAATATTTAGTGCAATGGCAAACTTTTTGAGTAGGCTAATAATATTCTTAGAATTATTTAGATACACTATACTTTTGGCATGTTTTATAAATTGTACTCAAAATTTTTGTTTATGGAAAGTATGAAAAACATGATAATATTATTTAATGTATATAATTTTTTTCTTTAATTATTGTAGGTTCGATGATAATCACATAAATAAACAATTTTAAAAAGTAAATTGACGGCTATAATGTCTGTTTTTTAGACATGCATATGTATGCTTTATGGCATGCTTTGTATGCCATAAAAGAAGGTGAGTATTTACGGTGTGCAATAGCACATATTTTCTTTTCAGCCCCTTTTTGAACAAACTAAGCACAGATTTTGCACAACTATTTTTCGTGGAAGTAACTCAATTAGTGCACACATCAAGCTCAATTTAAACAGACACATCAGACCCCAACTAAATAATTTCTCAACACAAAAAACTAAACTTTACTATGACTGCCTTCTTTCTCAAACAACTAACCCACAAAAGGATGAAGAATGATTGTGGATGCAATTGCACAAAGAAGGAAGAATAATGTAGCAATTTATCACAAGGCTTCAACAATGGACAAAAGACGGTTGCCCTCTATTTCGCAAGAAAGAGTCTACTTTTATAGTTTTTGGGATAGGTAAAAGATAGGCCAAGACATAAGAAATTGGGCCAAATAAAAATACAAGATGTGGGCTAACTCAATTAGAAGGGCCATCCAGCTAATGAACGGACTTGGAGCAACACAAATTAACGGTTGTTTCCGGTCATCCCAATTTGTTCTCAGGTCGAGCCAATTGATTTTGGTGGTGATATCTATATATATAATCCAATAATGTTTTAAATCATTGTCCAGATTTATTAGGTATCAAAACCCAACAACTTTCTTAAACTTAAAATGGGTACAATGTCGTAAATTAGATATTCGATGTAAGAATTCAAAATCTACTAGTAAATATAATTACTGTAGGAGTGTAGTGGTTTCATGAAAAATCCTCCATCCAACTTGAGAATTGAAAGATTAAGTTAGAGCTTTAAATAAAGCTAGACAGAAGCATGATGGCTTCAAAATCGTTCGAAGGATTTCCTAATGGTGATGATTTTGCTTGTTATATAATTTAATCAAAAGCTAGCTACATATGCATAGAACAAAATGTCGTGTATAATAGTAATTCTCAATATATACGTCATAGACATAATAAAATTTAGCATTTACTCTCAAAAGGAACAATTTCCATCGCTTTGTTGAAGAATAACCTACCGGATCCATTTACAAATGAATTACCTAAATAGAGTGCATATGGAGATAAATTGGATTAAATCCTAAACTAATGAGTATGGAGATAAATTGGATTAAACCCTAAACTAATAAGTCAACTTAATGGAAACAAAACCTGATGACTGGAGATCTCACGGACTAGGCTCAATAGGAAAACTAGTTATGAATGACTCGATAATAAGCACTTTAACTCATTCTATTTATATGATGTAATTAAGTGTTGCCTACAAAAGATTGCTTAAGATAAGCTATACTCTTAATGATGATAATCTTATAAACATTACAAGTGGAATATAGTAGAGTACTCGTAGTAGAACATCTCCTATGTAAGTACGAACTTGATCGGTTCTATGAGAACTCTTAGTAGAACATCTCCTATGTAAGTACGAACTTGATCGGTTCTATGAGAATTTTAATTTGATGAATTCTCAGGGCACTTGTTGAATCTAAAAACATTCAATGCCGAAATAATAAACACAATAGAGAACCTAAGTTTGATATGAAGGATAATGTGTTTTATTTGTTGTCTAGGCTTGCAACAACAGCCGCCAATTCAAAATGTTACATGCTGGAATTATTATATTATGTGGGCTTCCATTTGATTGCGATTTTTATGGGTTAGATGTATTGTTTGCAATAATACTATGATTAGACCAAATATGTTAGTGATCACTTGGGCTGTTGTAACAATATTGCTAGCCATACAGAAACGAAGGAATACAGGCAAGAGAGAAACATGTGGGGTCCACTTTTTAAAATAATATTTAAATCAGGTGGGACCCACCTTCATGTGAGTATTCTGTAAAACATCTGGCAGCAAAATTCTGTATATTCTGTGGTAATTTTAAGTATATGAGTCGAAATTATGTAAACCCTAATTAGGGTTAGAGTGGGTAATTGGCTGATTTGATGATTTCCTATTTAATGTCTAGGTCCCCTCTCCTCCCCGTATCGTTTTGGGTTCCTCATTGACGGACGATTATTTTGAAAAGCAAGGAGATGAAGATCTAGTTGGTAATATTCATACATAACAATATCTTCCGTATATATAATTTTCAAATTATCAATCAATTATGTGATTCTTGATCTTAGCATGATTACTAAGAAATTTATCAACAATTGGTACCAGAGCCTACGTGCTAAGATAGAATCTTTGCGGCTTTCTTTTTTAATTTCTGACATTGACAATTCTGAGATTTCTTCCTGCCGCAAATTTAATGGTTTTGGAATTAATTTAAGTTTCTAACATGGATTAATCTTCTTGTACATCTCACTTGACATAAGGGTGTCCATAATGGACACCCGGCGCCTCCCTATTGGTAGGGGTGAAGTGTGATGTACCTGTAGCATGACCCTTCTAACATCTATCCAATTCTGATTTCTTCCTGCAGACCCCACCAATAGGGAGGCGTTGGATGTCCATTATGGACACCCTCATGTCAAGTGTGATGTACCCGTAGCATGGCCCTTCTAACATCTATCCAGTTCTGATTTGTTCCTGCCGACAATTCAAGGTTATGGAATTAATTTAAGTTTCTACCACTAGCCTCTAAATTTTGACTTGTACAGTTAGAAAATTTATGTTGTTTGTTTTGTCAACAAATCAAAATGGAACCCAAGCAATCAATGTCTTCGCCCCTGCCTTTATTCTTCTTCTTCTTCTACGGCAACACCACTTCCTCTTTGAACCCAGGAAGATTTCACACTACCCACATTCTTCTTCTTCTTCTCGCGTTGTATTGTTGTTATTATAAAACAAAATCAATTGATGCAACACCTCCACGGCTCCACCGCCTATGCATGAATTACCCATGAATGGTTTTACCTTAATTTGGATTTGCCATAGAAGATTTTCAACAAAAACCAAAAGGGCATCCCGTGTGTATATATATATTTTGGTTGTGTGATGGCATATGGGTTTTGATTTGGTTTATTGTAGAAGCTGTGTGCGTGCAATTGATGTGTTCTTGTGTGATGGAGTATGGGTTTTGATTGGGTTTGAACGTGTTTCTAATAACATATATACTTCAAGCATCAATAATCAGATTCTATTCAACTGTTAGATAGATTTTTTATATGTTAAAACTCTGTAATTATGTTCCTTGCATTTAGGCTTGTGACTAGACAATTTGTTGTATCTTGGCTATATATACTTGACCGATAGTATTCAATAAATATACCACAACTTCTCTCAATCTTCTATTCTATTATGGTATCAGAGCTTTGATAATTTTTTTTTTCGTTTCCTTCTTCTTCTCTTCAAGAGGCACTATGACTACTGAACCTGCCAACAACTCATGTACTATAGCAATCCCACACACAACCATTCAAAACACTAACAATTCACATACCAATGGTCTACATAACATTCTGATCAGCATTAACACTGCTGCTCAAGCCCTTCTCAAACTCACTTCTCATAATTATGTGTCCTGGAAATTACAATTTGAGACTCTCTTCATTGGTTATGATCTCCGTAAATATGTCGATGGATCAAAACTATGCCCTCCTGCAACTATCACTCAGAATGAATCTGCAATATCGAATCCAGACTACACAATATGGATTCGCCAAGATCAGCTTATTCTCAATGCATTAGTTGGTTCCCTTTCTCTTGTCATCATTCCCTTCATTGCTCGAGCTAAAACTTCACAGGTTGGTCTATACTAGCCAACACTTATGCCAAGCCTACTCGTGGACGGATTAAGCAGGTGAAAAATCAACTCAAACATCTTACCAAGGGCTCACAAACTGTGACTGAATTTCTACAGATAGTTAAAACTCGAGCAGATAGTTAAAATTACTGGTACCAATAGTGGTTTTCGACCTTCTCCACGACCATACCTTGGCTATTGTCAAATTTGAAGAATCCAGGGCATACTGCCAAACATTGTCCTTCATTTCGAGTAGTCCGAGTTGAACAATCAAACAACCCAAATACAGCAGCAACACAATCTTCACAATGGCAACCAAGAGCTCATTTTACTTCCAACACTTCAGCATGGCTTCTGGATAGTGGTGCTTCCCACCATGTCACTTCCGATTTGAGCAATCTATCTCTTCACTCTCCTTACATAGGTTCTGATGACATAATGATTGGAGATGGCACGGGTCTTCCTATCCCTGAAAAATGTTTTGTGTGTGTGCCTAGCATGAAAAAGAATTTGATATCTATTTCACAATTTTGCTCCTCTAACAATGTTTCCATTGAATTCTTACCCTCTTCCTTTTTGGTGAAGGAACTTCGCACGGGAACAACAATTTTGAAGGGTCCAACTAAAGATGGTGTATATGAGTGGCCGGTCTCCTCTCCATTGTTTGCATTTTCTAGTGTCAAGACCATGTCGTCTGAGTGGCACCACAGATTGGGACATCCAGCCTTTCCTATTTTGAAGCAAATAATTTCTAGATATCATTTAGATTTATCATCTTCTCTTTCTCCTGATTTTTCATGTAATGCATGTCACTGCAATAAAAGTCATAAACTTTCATTTTCTAATTCCACTCTTCTCACCACTCAACCACTTCAAATCATTTTCTCTGATGTTTGGACTTCACCAATTGTTTCTAAAGATGGCTTTAAATATTATGTGATTTTTGTTGATCATTTTACTAAATATATTTGGTTTTATCCTCTCAAACAAAAATCTGAAGTAAAAGACGTCTTTATTAGATTCAAAGCTATTGTAGAAAAACATTTTAATCTTAACATCAACACACTTTATTCTGATAATGGTGGTGAATTTATAGCTCTTGCTAGTTTTCTAGCTACTCATGGTATCTCTCATTTAACTACACCACCGCACACACCTGAGCATAATGGCCTTTCTGAGAGACGACACCTTCATATAGTTGAAACAGGACTTACCTTACTCTCACATGCTTCACTTCCTTCAACATTTTGGCCTCATGCCTTTGCTACTGCAGTTTATCTAATTAATCGCATGCCAACTTCTACATTGAATTTCTCTTCTCCTTATGAACAAATATTCGGTGCCTCTCCAAACTATTTGAAACTCAAAGTATTTGGTTGTCTATGCTATCCTTGGCTTAGACCATATAATTCTCATAAACTTGAGTCTCGTTCTAAACCATGCATATTTCTTGGATATTCTCTAACTCAAAGTGCATACTTTTGTTATGATCCTTCCGCATCAAAAATGTATGTTTCTAGACATGTTAAATTCATTGAGTCTATTTTTCCCTTTAAATCTCTGTCTACTTCATCTCCACATCCAGAGTCCGATACCATCTCTACCTGGGTTCCGCCAATTCTTCAGGTCAACACCTCACCACCACTCATGCAACCATCTAATGTGGACATTCAGAGGCAATCCCATTGTGAGGTTCCAACACAAGCTGTCACCACAGAAACCGTATCCCCCAACACTACACCTTCTACAATCAACCCTCCCAACCAACCTACATTGAATCCACCACCCAAAAGCCAATCCTCCAGCATCTTATCCCAACCAACTCACCTAATGACCACCCGCGCAAAATCCAACATTCGAAAACCTATACAGAAGCTCAATCTTCACACACAATTAGCTAAATCCATTGATATTGAACCCACAACCGTGACCCAAGCTCTTAAAGATCCAAAATGACGTCAACCCATATCAGAAGAATATGATGCTCTAGTTCGAAATGGGACATGGGAATTAGTATCTCCTAATCCTAGTCAAAATATTGTTGGCTGCAAATGGATTTTTAGAATCAAACGTAACTCAGATGGCTCTATTGACAGGTATAAGGCTCGCTTGGTTGCAAAAGGCTTTCACCAACGCCCGGAAGTGGATTATCATGATACTTTCAGTCCCGTGGTTAAGCCAACCACCATTCGACTTGTATTAAGTCTAGCTATAAGTCGTGGCTAGTCTCTTCAACTTGATATTAATAATGCTTTCTTGCAAGGACACCTCTCTGAAACTGTATACATGGCTCCACCTCATGGTTTTATTGATCAAGATCATCCATCTCATGTTTGTAAACTTACAAAAGCCATCAAGCTCCCCGAGCCTGGTATCAAGAACTTTGCAATTATCTTCTTAACGCTGGGTTTAAGAACTCTCATGCTGATACTTCACTTTTTGTTCTTAACTTAAATGGACACATACTCTATCTACTTGTTTATGTTGATGACCTAATTATAACAGGGGATAATAATTGTGTTGTAGAGCGGTTTGTTAATCTTATGGCTGCTCGTTTCTCTTTGAAAGATCTTGGTATATTGTCATATTTTCTTGGTATTGAGGCTGTCCCAAACAACTGTTTCTCAGCGTCGTTATCTAATGGATATTCTTGAAAGAACTCATATGTTTGCTGCAAAACCAATGACAGCACCTCTTTCGACGAATTCTTCTTCTCTTACATTACAGTCTGGGACTGCTCTTTCAGACCCTACTGAGTTTCGAAAAGTACTTGGGAGTCTTCAATATCTCCTTCTTACTGGTCCTGATATTGCTTTTGCCGTTAATAAGCTCTCACAATTTATGCACCGACCTACTACTGAGCCCTGGTCTCTTGTTAAAAGGTTACTTCGCTATCTCTGTGGCACTATAAATGATGGTCTTCAGCTATTTAAAGACTCTCATTTGTCCTTACATGCCTTTTCTGATGCTGACTGGGCTGGCAATCCAGATGATTTTTCTTCTACTAGTGCCTATATTGTTTATCTTGGAAGAAATGCTATTTCATGGAGTTCCAAAAAGCAACGGACTATAGCTCGTTCCTCTACTGAGGCTGAATACCGTTCAGTTGCTGCAACAACAACTGAGCTTAATTGGATTTGTTTTTTGTTACGAGACCTGCATGTCCAGCTTCCTACAAATTCTACAGTTTATTGTGATAATATTGGGGCTACTCAGCTTTGCTCTAATCCAGTTTTCCACTCACGAATGAAACATGTGGCTATTGATTTTCATTTCATTCGTGATCAAGTTCAAAGCGGTCTACTTCGAGTTGCACATGTTTCTTCTGCTGATCAACTAGCTGATGCTTTAACAAAACCACTTCCCGGAACTAGGTTTCTTCTTCTCAAGGACAAGATTGGCCTCTCCTCCCGAGCTCCATCTTGAGGGGGTATAATAACAGATATACTTCAAGTGCTACAGATATACTTCAAGCATCAATAATCAGATTCTATTCAACTGTTAGATAGAGTTTTTATATGTTAAAACTCTGTAATTATGTTCCTTGTATTTAGGCTTGTGACTAGACAATTTGTTGTATCTTGGCTATATATACTTGACTGATAGTATTCAATAAATATACCACAATTTCTCTCAATCTTCTATTCTATTAGTTTCTATGAATCTTGTGCACACTTATCTCCGGCAGCTCCGTCACCCATCTGTCGGCGTTGCTGCTGAGAATCGCAGTGCCGACTGTGACCCTCTCGACTGCTGCTGGTGTAGGGCCGCAAGCTTGATGTCCAGCATTGCGGGTGATACACCGGTGCAACAGCAGCACTTACCGCTGCTGTTGACGACAATAAGAGTCGTTGATTTGACAGCATCAGCGCTTGTCGCCTAGGGTTGCATATGGGGACGGGGCCCCTCTTGCAATTTCTGAATTTTGGGGGCCTCTCGTGCAGATTGTGAATTTTTGGGGTTTTGCCTACAATTTAAGAAAAATGGTCATTTTGTAATTTAAAGATAAGAACCTATTCTTAATTTCTATATTTTAAGGCCCTTTTAATAATTTAATTTTAGGGTCAATTTTGCAATTTTAAAATGAAGGACCAACCTGTAATTTTAAAATTGTATGGTTCCTTTTAATAATTTTAAATATAGGGTCACTTTGGAAATTTCAAAGAAAATGACATTTTGTAATTTGAGGCTTTCCCTTCATAATTTTAATTCGGGTCAATGACTCAATTGTGTAATTCTGAAACATTGAATTTAAATGGAATTTTTATTTTGATTCAAATATTTTTCAATTTTGAAATAAATTTAAAATTAAATTCAAAATTGACCTCTATATTTCAATTTAGACCTAAAATTAAAATTATATTTAAAATCAACAACTTTTAATTGTAGTTGAAATATTTGAATGTCGTTATTATTGGTTCATTTAAATTCCATTTTCATAAATTGCAATTTGGTTGCCAATTTCGTCTCATAATCCCGCATTGATATTGTTTTTCGTCAGTTAATGATTATGATTATGTTGCGTGATAATTATAATTGAATTTCTCGTGGACTTCAAGTCCATCTTAGTGTTATCATTAAAAGAAATATTTTGAAATAAAAGTGGGTAGTAGCTGCCAAAGTGGAACACTCATATTTATTTGGTTGTCCTTTCAAAAAAAATAAAAATAAAATTGGACGTTAACATCGTAATTTTGGATTATTACATATAATATCTTGCCCAAATGTGTTATTTATATGTGATATTTTTGAAAATTGGCATAAAACAGTTAACGAGTTTATTTGGTTTAGAAATCACCTTCTGCCCAAAGGTGTTGGTGTTTTCGAAACTAATATGTTTTGTTAACTAACTCGATTATATGTTTTAAGAGTACCTTACATCATGTTATATTGTCAGTCCAAAGGTGACTTTATATTGATGCATTTAGGATCTTACCGGAATAATCCTCATTTGATTTTGACTTTAATTACGGATCATCTAATTAGTAGCCCATGTTAATTCGATGAATATGTTATCGTCCATTGTTTGCATGCACTATGTTTGGATGATACTAAATATATATTTTATGTTTCCACGGTATTAAATGCCTCAACTCTTTCGAGTCAATTGTCTGCTATTGAAACCTTGACTGGGAATAATTATGTGAGATGAAAACGAGACTTAGAATTAGCACTTGGTCTTCTGGGGTTTGATTTTGTAATGGAGAAGCAGCTTTCGAAACCCACAGATAAAAGCGATCCTATATATGTAGCTGAGTATGAAAAGTTGGAAAGGGCTAATAGACTTTGTTTGAAAATTATTAAGCGCTCCATATCCGATTCCATTATGGGTGCTATTCCGGATAATAAAAATGCTAAAGCTTTTGTCGATGTCATAGGAGTGAGATTGTTGAGTCTGATAAAGCTGAAACTGGAGATCTGATGGACAAACTAATGAATATGAGATATGATGGTGTATGTGGTGTGAGGAAGCAGGTTATGAAGATGTTAAATATATCTTCTAAATTAAATGTTATTAAAATTCCCATTGCCGAGCCCTTTCTGGTCTATCATGTTCTAAATAGCCTTCCAAACTAGTTTAATCGGCTAAAAGTTGCTAATAATGCTCAAAGAGATAAATGGGATTTGAATGACCTTGAAGCATAAGAATGTCGAAACTGTGCAATTAGCTTTTCAGCCACCACAAGGCAATGGGTCTTCTTATAATCACAAGTCTAAGTTCCACGAGGTCAACAAGTCACACCGGAATCAACAGAACAAAAATCTTGGAGGTCGGACTTTTGGTGGTCCCAAAGGAACGATAAAGAAAAAAGATCAATGCAAGTTCTGCAGTAAGAAGGGTCATTGCCAGAAAGATTGTTTTAAGTTTAATACTTGGTTGGAGAAGAAGAACTGTTCCGCAGGGGTTCACAAGCAAATGGAGGCCATGTGAAAATGGAGTAAGTCTGTGCGTTGGGAATTAAGTTCAATTGAAGATTGAGTTCATAGGAATAGTGAATTTATTTTTGGATTTTAGTTTCTCTCTTGTTTTAAAGAATACTACTTTTGCATCGACAATGAGATGTAATTTAATTTCTATATCGAAACTTGATGCTTCTAGTTTTTTCTTTTAATTTTTTTTTGGTAATGGAATGATTGAATTAATTTATGGTTCTCGTTTGATTGGATATGGCCTCTTACGTGATGGTTTATATAAATTATATTTGGATTCTTTTGGTAAAGTATCTTGTGTTGCGAATATGTCAGAGAAAAGGTCTCTGATTCGTGAATCATCCTCCATGTTGTGACATAAGCGGTTGGGTCACATTTCAAATGGTAGGATGGAGAGTGGTTAAAGTTGAGATACTTTCCTTTCTCTCGACTTCTTTGATTGTGACACTTGTGTGAATTGTATAAGAGGAAAGTTGACAAAACCCAATGCATAATTGTTGAGTCAATCACTGCTAAATTTTCGAAAAATTGGTGATAATGGGAGTGTAACATTGAATGAATTTTTTGTTGAGAATGGAAAAGAAAACTTGGTATATAAGTTGAAAAAATCCTTGTATGGTCTTGAGTAGGTATCATGGCAGTGGTATTTGATTTTTTACAAGGTTGTGACTTCTCTTGGTTTTGTTGAAAATACAGTTGATCAATGCATTTATCTCAAAATTAGTGGGAGAAATTTTGTTTATCTTGTCATGTATGTTGACAACATTTTTCTTGCTGGCTGTCACTTGGGGTTACTTCGTGAGGAAAAGGAAATGTTATCTACTAATTTTGAAATGAAAGATCTTGAAAAAGCTACTTATGTGCTTGGCATTGATATACATCGTGATATAAATCGTGACGCATTGGGATTTTCTCAGAAGACTTATATACGACGTTTTCTCAATAAGTTTCAGTCGAATCCTTGGCAAGAGCATTGCAAAGCGGCTAAGAAAGTTATGAGATACTTAAAGAAAACTATAAGTCACATGCTCACTTTCCAGCGTTCAAATCACCTTGAGGTGGTAGGCTACTCTGACTCAGATTTTGCTGGATGTCGAGATGATTTGAAATCAACCTCAGGTTATATTTTCATGTACGTTGGTGGTGCTATTTCTTAGAAAAGTGTTAAACAGACTCTAGTGGTATCTTCTACTATGCAGACTGAATTTGTGGCATGTTATGGAGCTACAATTCAAGCTGTTTGGTTAAGGAATTTTATTTCTGGGCTGAAAGTTACTGAATTCATCTCGATGCAAATCATTATTGTGATATAGGGGCGATGATTGCAAATCCTTTAACTAAGGGACTTGCTCCTAAAGTTTTTAAGACGCATATTACTAATATGGGAAAAATATATGGGCATTGTGGAAACCTTTG
>CAIGRF010091613.1:0-18707 GCA_903798235.1 Fraxinus ornus
TCTTGGGCCTACAACTGCCGTGCACTTTCAAGTCATATGAACTTTCCTTCCCGTAAATATCATGGGTTGACCCTTTCAACGATCAAATTAACCCCTTGTTTGGTTATATTAAAATTTTCATTTTCATTCTTTTATTTATTTTTAATCACACATTCTTTAATGAAATAATATTTTTTATCACATCAATAACTTTTCCTTCTTTTTCAACCACACATTCTCTATCAATCTACTATTTAAAAATATATTCTTCCAAAATAATGTGAATCAAACACACCCTACAGCTTAGCCCTTGGGATTAAATCATAATTTTAGTAAATTTTCATAAAATATATTGTCAAAAAATTGTAAATCCCATAAAATGTATGAATAAAATTAATTGTTGACTTTGATGTAAATTATAATCTAAATTTTATTTTTTATCAAATAAGGGCTTAGTGAAAATGTTTTGGGTCATGCTACAGGTACAAAATGGTGTCCAAAATGGCCAGTGACGGCCGCCAGCCGTCCCTCCAATAGGGGGCCGCCACTTGACCATTTTGGACACCATTTTGTACCCCATTTTGTACACCAAGAATTATCCAAATGTTTTATTCTCTTTTCCAAGTCCTCTTTGAAGCTCATTATTTTATTAAAACGAGTTTTGTATTAGTGAATTTCTGAAGAAAGCATGATTCAAAAGTAGGGAAACAATTTGGATTATGCGCACAATATTGTCCTCGACCGAGATTTTGATAAATTAAATTAATGGTTAGTAGGATGTTACATTTGAATTTGAATTTAATTGGAATCTTGATTGTAGTTCCTTATTAATTATTTTCAATGTTGTTTACAATCTTAGTTGTAAGAAAAAATTTGGCACCTAGAATGAGAGATCCTTTAAAAGAGGAAAAAGGAAAATGAAAAGATTCTACAATTTTCAAGGTCAACTCCATCATCCGACATTTATTTGACGAGTCTAAAATTCCTCTTTTTTTATTTAATTTCTATTTTTTTTTTTTAGTTTTTATGGTGCTATATCGATTGACAACATATGAATTAAGTTTGGGGTGTTAGTTGGCCGACAAAATTGATATTTTAGAGTAATTTTATGAATGATATACTTAACTTTACAAAAAATAATGGAAGTTGAAAGAAATCTGAAATTCAGGGACAAGGTATAAATTTTGAAAGTTGACTGACCTAAATTGCAAAAGTTAAAGACTTTGGTTAGGGCTGGACATTGTCTGGTTCGGTTCGGTTTGGTCGAACCAAAAATTTCGGTTAGTTACTAAATGGAACCGTCAAGTCCAAATATAATTATTAAATCGTTCGAATTCGGTTCGATTATATTTGGTTCTGTACCTAATTAATTTTTTTTAATATTTATAGCAACATTACATAAATACAGCTAATGACATGTTCATTCGTAGTTTCGATGGGTAGTTGGAGAGGGAAAGTCAGATTCGACAGTCGACGGCTTCGACTTGGACATGTAGATGTAGGTTTTCAATTTATCAAATGATTTGGGGTTAGTGCAAGTGTTTACCAAATGAAAGTATGAAATTGGAAAGTGAATGATAAAAACTTAAAAATGCCTAGATCTTGGACTAACAATGAAACTAATAATTAAGTCAAAAAAATTAATACGAAAAATTGAATTTAAAAATTGGATTGGATTGAGCTGGTTAGGCATGGACTTGAAAGAAGTCTCAAACGGGGCTTATTGTTTTAATGGAGATAGGATACTTTTTCCAAGAATTGCAATGGGAATATTCTGTGAAGACAAAAAAAGGCGGTTGCTATTAAAAAAGGAATAAAAAAAAAATGAAGCTCCAATTTAGTTTAGATATAAATTAAATTTTTAATAGATTTTAATAAAATTGATGAATTGTGTGATTGAAAAATTGCGATCTCACGTGTGATTAAAAACGAGCTCGAGGAAAAATTAGATTTTTGAAAATAAGTGCCAAACTGAGGTGAGGAATAAAGATTCATTCAATTTTAGAAAAAAAAAAAAAAAAAATGGCAAGAATTATGAACGAAATCAACATTTATATTAATATTCGCTTCACAAATTTATAAATGTTTTATAAAGAGAAATAATAGTGGATCCCACCAAATTTATGGATAATAATGTTAGCAGTTATGAATGTGTGGTTAAAATTATTATGAGTGATTGAATTTATAAATCGTTTATAAATTTGAGTAGTAGATAATTTCTTTTAATATATGTTTGCGTCAATGTTTTCGATTAAGTTCTTATCTTTTTTCTTTAGAATGAGATACACTTGCATAACATATCCAAGACGAATTTTCTTGATGTATAATGTTCTTGCCAAAAGAAAATTGCATTGTTGACATGTGGACAATGAAAATTATTTTATACAGAGTACAATATGAACGTTGTATGTTAATAGTGTATATGAAGTGATTTCTACGGAGTGTTGATGTATCAATAGAGATTTTGAAGGAAGACGATCCCTCCTTTCGTGGAGTCTGGACTCTGGAGAGGGGCATGTTGATCTCTTCTAGAGAATTTCAAGTGTCTAAGCTTTACCAATAAAATAAATTTGATTAATTGAGTTTCATAACAAGAATTAGGCTACCAAGACTATTCAATCTTTATTTTTGCGCTTTTAATATGAATTAGGCAAATTTGGACAAATTTCATCCAATTACTTTTAAAAAAATTAGGAAAAAATGCCACGTCATCATTGCAATATCACGTGCAATGTTTTGTGAATTAAAATGTAAATATATATAGAGGGAAAAATGTTCACTGCTTATCACGTGGTAAATTATACATTAAAATATCAAAAATAATTTGTTGTTACGAATAAATCTGTACTAATATCGCAGTATAGCTTCCAAAATTTCATCCTTTGGGTGTATTAATTTTTGGAAGAATTTGCTGCAGAGCTCCAAAAATTTTGAAAAATTCAGTCTAGACCAGATACAACTCTTAACGATTTCCATCCAAAAAAATTCTCAATTGACCAAAAGTTAAGGAGGTGTATTCAATTGAGAATTTTAATGACTTTTTGGGATTTAAAAAGTTTAGGGATATTCATTGTATACTTTTGGAGCCTCTCTAAACGTATTGGTGTATTCAATTGAAACTTTTATAAACTTTTAAAAAGTTTATAAAAGTCACGGTGTATTCAATTAAAACGTTTTAGAAGTCTCTATAAATCTTAAGGTACCCAAATTTTTTTGACTTTTAGAGACTTTTATAAAAGTCTCCATGATACTAACTTTTAAACAGAAAGTACTCAAATAAAATCTTAAAATTTGTCTCTCATTAATCAAAAGATTTTGTGAGACTTTAAGTAACTATGTGAGTTTGGGGTAGGCTGCAATGGTTAATTTAGAATAATTATGTTTAGCACTAGTGGTGTTAGAGCACCGGTTTAAGTGTCATGACACAATAAGCTTAATTGAAAGCGAAATTATACGATCATTTAATTATATCTCTCATTCAACGCCAATAAAGTGCCTTTAGACTTGTGTTATAACACCATAAATTTTACTAAACTAATAAGGGTATTCCATTGATAAGGATAGAAAGAGCGATCCACGTAAGCCATTAAAACCAAGCGATGCTAAATAACATCACTAAAACATTTGTAGTTAATTAAATGTAAAAAGACAAATTTACCTTGCATGGTAAAATTAAAGTAAACGTTTGACTTTTGTAACCAGCAGGTTTTTGGACGAAACCCGCTAATGACTCTTCTTGCGCACATATATTAATTGCACATTTTTTTAAGGTTTGATATCTGTATTGAAATTTTTCTAATTTTTACTATGCCCACGTCTAATACTAATAAAAAGTGAGATCACATAACTCCTTCGCGAGTGGTCGAGTTGGTGGAGCAGGTGAATGCAGAGATCGAAGGTCCCGAGTTCGAATCTCCTGCCAACACTTCCTCATTCGAGCCCGTCGCACCGGGTTTGCCTAGTGTGATTTACATCTCCTGTGTGGTTTGCATACTACTGCACATGGAGCGAGGTTTACCCAATGCGCACTCACGGATAACTGTTGCGAGTTCGTACGTAAAAAAAAAAAAAAAAAAGGGTGAGATCACATATATAGACAAAAACTTTAATAGACGGTGAACCTCGTTAAATAATTACAGAACATTTTAATATGTATTGAAATTAATTCAAATGAAAAAAGTTGAGAGTGAGAAAATCAATCAAGTTGAAATCAATAACTTATTTTTGGCATTTTGTTTCTACATTATTTCGCATAGTAATATTTATATATTATTGAATTTGGAATTCTGAATCTAATTGATCTACTTTTTGTTTCTATAATTTGTAATTTGTATAGGTAATTTATCAATAAAAGTTCATCTCTCTCTCTCTCTCTCTCTCTCTCTCTCTCTCTCTCTCCCTCCCTCCCTCCCTCCCCTAACTTTGTCTGTTATAATTTGTATCCATGAGACAAAAATTTCAATATATATGTTCTTTATGTAACAATGTCTAAATTATAAACCCATATATATTCTGTACAAGATTCATATAAATATTTTCAACAATTTCTAACCACCGAGTTTTATTTAATAGTACAATGTGATTTAAGTAATAATTATTTGGTCAAGGTCATCTTAAGTGTATATTGTAATCTGAGTTAATCACCATGATTGATAATGAAGAATAATATTTACGCTAAAAGACAAATATTGACTTGTGAAGTCTTTTGCACACTGATATTGACTCGTGAAGTATTTTGCACACCGAATATCTTAAGTATCCCCCTGCCGGCTCAAATTATGAATCTATAAATTAAACTTTCATAGCATGATAATTTGTCCAGAAATCCTAGTACAACCATGCTAAAATACTCCAGTTTCGCATTCTTCTTCTTCTTTATTTTTCTTGAACCTGCTTCTGCTTCTTTTGCTGAAGCTAATGCTTTGCTGAAATGGAAAGCCAATTTTATAAATCATGACAACTTAATACTCAAATCGTGGAATCTTGAAACCAATAATTTCACCAAGTTTTCTAGCCATCCAAAAGCAAGTTCCAGCCCATGCAATTGGTTTGGAGTTTCATGCATTGACGGAAGTGTCACTAGGCTGAACCTCACAAATGCAAGCATTCATGCCTTCTTCTATAAGTTTCCATTCTCATCTTTCCCAAATCTTGCCTATATAGATCTCTCTGTCAACCGTCTCTTTGGCACCATTCCACCTCAAATTGGTAAACTCTCCAATCTTGTCTATCTTGATTTATCAACCAATCAATTCACAGGTCAAATTCCAGCTTCGTTGAGTGCATTAACCAGTCTAAGAATTCTGTATCTCCATACTAATCAACTTTCTGGTTCCATTCCTCCTGAACTCGGAAAGTTAACATCACTTCAGATCTTAGACTTGGGCATAAATCATCTCTCTGGTCAAATTCCAGCTTCGTTGAGTGGATTAACTAGTCTAAGAACTTTGTATCTCCATACTAATCAACTTTCTGGTCTAATTCCTCTCGAGTTAGGAAAGTTAACATCACTTCAGGACCTAGAATTGAACACAAATCATCTCACAGATCAAATTCCAGCTTCGTTGAGTGGATTAACCAGTCTAAGAATTCTGTATCTCCATACTAATCAACTTTCTGGTCCCATTCCTCCTGAACTTGGAAAGTTAACATCACTTCAGATCTTAGACTTGGGCATAAATCATCTCTCTGGTCAAATTCCAGCTTCGTTGAGTGGATTAACTAGTCTACAAATTCTGTATCTCAATACTAACCAACTTTCTGGTCCCATTCCTCCTGTGTTGGGGAAGTTAATATCACTTCAGAACTTGAGTTTGAGCTTAAATAATCTCACAGGTCAAATTCCAGCTTCGCTGAGTGGATTAACCAGTCTAAGAATTCTGCATCTCCATACTAATAAACTTTCTGGTCCCATTCCTCCAGAACTTGGAAAGTTAACATCACTTCAGAGCTTAGACTTGGGCACAAATCATCTCTCTGGTCAAATTCCAGCTTCGTTGAGTGGATTAACCAGTCTAAGAATTCTGTCTCTCCATACTAATCAACTTTCTAGTCCCATTCCTCCTGAACTTGGAAAGTTAACATCACTTCAGAGCTTAGACTTGGGCATAAATAATCTCTCTGGTCAAATTCCAGCTTCGTTGAGTGGATTAACTAGTCTAAGAACTCTGTATCTCCATACTAATCAACTTTCTGGTCCAATTCCTCTCGAGTTACGAAAGTTAACATCACTTCAGGACCTAAAATTGAACACAAATCATCTCACTGGTCAAATTTCAGCTTCGTTGAGTGGATTAACCAGTCTAAGAATTCTGTATCTCCATACTAATCAACTTTCTGGTCCCATTCCTCTTGAACTTGGGAAGTTAACATCACTTCAGAGCTTAGACTTGGGCATAAATCATCTCTCTGGTCAAATTCCAGCTTCGTTGAGTGGATTAACTAGTCTACAAATTCTGTATCTCAATACTAACCAACTTTCTGGTCCCATTCCTCATGTATTGGGGAAGATAATATCACTTCAGAACTTGAGTTTGAGCTTAAATAATCTCACAGGTCAAATTCCAGCTTCATTAAGTGGATTGACTAGCCTAAGAACTCTGTATCTCGATACTAATCAACTTTCTGGTCCAATTCCTCCTGAGATGGGAAAGCTAAAATCACTTCAATTCCTAAGTTTGAATAGAAATAATCTCACAGGTCAGATCCCTGCTTCGTTAGGAGATCTCAGCAATTTAAATTATTTGGGTCTAATGCAGAACCAACTTTCTGGTTCCATTCCAAGTGAACTAGGGAAATTGAAGAAACTAACCAACTTTCTGGTTCCATTCCAAGTGAACTAGGGAAATTGATGAAACTGTTCTCTGTGGCAATGTCTTATAATCGTTTTTCTGGTGATTTGCCAGAGTTATGTGGTGGTGGAGTACTACAAACATTTACTGTAAACTCTAATAGATTTTCAGGTCAAATCCCTTTGAGCTTGAGAAATTGCTACAGTTTTATCAGAGTTCGGTTTGATGACAACCATCTTTCCGGAAATATATCTGAAAAATTTGGTGTATATCCAAATTTGACGTTCATGGACCTAAGTAGCAATAATTTCTACGGGAAACTCTCCAGCGTATGGGGTAGTAACAAAAAACTGCACACTTTGAAAATTGCAAAGAACAACCTTACAGGGAGCATTCCTCCAGAATTTGGAAATTTAAGTCAACTGCAAGTACTTGATCTTTCTTCAAACCGGTTACGTGGGAAGATTTCGAAGGAAATTGGGAACTTAACTTTACTTATAAATCTATGTTTAGAGGATAACCAACTTTCTGCAGATATACCAGAACAATTGGGATCACTGTCAAACTTAGAATACCTTGACCTTTCTAGAAACAGATTGACAGGTAAGCTACCCAAAAATTTTGCAAACTTTGAGAAGTTGCATCACTTGAATTTGAGCTTCAACTATTTAAGCCAGAGAATCCCTATTCAGCTTGGTAAGTTAATCCATTTGTCCGAGTTGGATATGAGTAATAATCTACTTAGTGGAGAAATACCATCTGAGTTACGATTTTTGGTAAGCTTGGAAATGTTAAACCTCTCCCACAATCACCTCTCTGGACTCATTCCTACGAGTTTTGAAGAAATTCCTGTTTCGGTGGATATTGATATATCTTATAATGAGTTGGAGGGTCCAATTCCTAGTGGCAAAGCCTTTCAAAATGTCTCCATAGAACAACTACAAGGGAACAAAGGATTGTGTGGCAATATTTCAGGATTACAACCATGTAAAAGCTCTCCTGGAGTTAAAAACAAGAAGTCAAGGAATGCCCACAAATTCATTTTGATAATTGTAACCCCTATCCTTTGTGCATCTTTACTTCTATTTGCGTTCATCGGGATCCTCATCTTGTATAAACGTGGGAAGATGAATCCAAAGAAAGAAAATGATGATTTGCACACCATATTCAACGGAAAACTCACATGTAAAGACATTTTAAAGGCCACAAATGAATTTGATGCAGCTTTTTGTATTGGGGATGGAGGATGTGGAAGGGTTTACAAAGCACAACTTTCATCAAAAAAGACAATAGAAGGGAAAAGACTTCATTTCTCATCTGAAATGGTTACAGTAGCAGTCAAAAGACTTCATTCATCATCTGAAATGGCAAACTTTGAGGCTTTTCTGAGTGAAATAAGAGCATTGACAAAAATCAGGCATCGGAACATTGTGAAACTTTATGGCTTCTGCTCAAATGATCAAAACTCACTTTTGGTCTATGAATACCTTGATAGAGGTAGTTTGGCCAAAACTCTAAGTGTAGATGAAGAAGCAAAGAAATTGGATTGGCCTAGAAGGGTTAATATCGTAAAGGGCGTGGCTCGTGCTTTGTCTTACATGCATCATAGTTGTTCGCCTCCAATTGTTCATCGAGACATATCCAGCAACAACATTTTGCTTGATTCACAGTACGAAGCTCATGTTTCAGATTTTGGTACTGCTAAGTTCCTGAAAAGCGATTCATCGAATTTCAGCTCTCTTGCAGGCACATATGGTTATTTCGCTCCTGGTAATATCTTTTCTCCTAAATTTCATTCACGAAACATAGAAACACGATTTTGATTGTATTCGTTCCCTGTTTTTTGGGCAGAACTTGCATACACAATGAAGGTGACAAAAAAGTGTGATGTGTATAGCTTTGGAGTGTTAGCATTGGAAGTGATCAAAGGAAAGCATCCAGGTGAATACATTCAATACGTAACAACTTCGTCGCGAGGGGATTTACAGTTGGAAGATTTGTTGGATCCGCGCATTCTTCATCCCACTCGAGAAGAAGAGATGATTTTGATGTCTGCTGTTAAACTTGCAATTGAATGCCTGCACTCCAATCCACAATATCGGCCAAGCATGCAAATTGTTTTCGATATGCTGGATAAGTAAAGAAATGAATTGTTCTTATGTATTGTGTACATTTCATGCATTACTGCTAGTTTTCTTTTCCAATGTATGTATAGGCAATGAAGTTTCCTTCTCGTTTTAACTTAGGTTTTCTATGCATTATTGTTTAGCAAGATTGGTTTGCAAGTTCATATGAAATTGTAACTTTTATTCTTGAAATTAAGTATATCTATTACCGCACACCCTCCAACCACTTGGTAATATAATGTAAAAGTAGAAAGATGTAATAATTTGTATTACCATTTCCTTTATATCATAAGCTATAGTTAGCAAGAATTAAATTAAAAATGAAACAAAGTGAGTATTTTGAGGTCATAAAGCTTTTCAAAAATTTTGTGCTAACGCGAAAAGCTTTATAACAATATAGAAGATTGAGGAATCGGGATGAGGATTGCCTGCCGGATGGGTTCACCGTCTTGACTTTTTTTTTTTTTTAAATCTTTTTAGAATTATATTGTTATTGAAAATTCATATCCCACCCTGAAACTTATTTTTCATATTTTTACATTTCTAAATTTAATTTGTATTTAAAAAACCCATTTCCGCGTTGACTCTTATTTTTATTTTTTTATTTACACCATAGTAAAGTAAATAAGAAAGTTAGAAAATAATAAATTAGTGAAGTGGGAAAATTGGAATAGAAGTAAAGATATTTTTATCCATATCGCGTATTTCCAAAATCCCTAGCGAAACATGCCGCTTGATTAGGGATGGTAAAATGGCTCGTCGACTCAGGTGGTTCGGGCTCAGCCCAAAAAAAGTCCTCGGGCAGAGCCCCATTTTGTGGCGAGCCACACGGGCTGGCCAGTAAGCCTATAACAAAACTTGCCTGCCATTTCTTTTTTTTTTTTTTTAATTTTAGCTAATTTTTTTTTTATATTTAGTTATTATTTATAATACGTATAAATTGTACAAATTTCAAATTCTTTAAAAAAAAATTTAGATTTGTCACGAATTTAAAAAAAAAAAAAAAAATCGAGTCGGCTCGCTAAGGCTCGAGCCGAAAACTTGGGTCGAGCCTAAATTTTTGGGCCGAGCAAACCAAAAAAAGCTCGAACTATTTTTATTCGAGCCGAGTCCGAACAGAAAGTTTCGCCTCGTAGCTCGACTCGTTGACACCCCTACGCTCGACATTGATGCCATCCCTAACTGCGTACCAGTAAAGAAAGTTGCTTGTCATGAACAAGTGCCATGAAATTATTGCAAAATTAAAGAGACATCTCCTTAGGTTTCCAACAAGTTTAGAGACATCCGCTGCTTTCAAAAATTAGAAAAACTTTCTTCTTTAATGGGTATCTCCCATGACACACCATTCATTTTCAATAAATACACAAACCTCCATAATTTCATGTTTGACTAACACGTGCCTATCCACTAGAAAAATATTAGATTGTTGAATAACGGAACCTCCTTTTGAGTATTATTAAGCCAAAGTTTGAATTCATTGGATCGTTAAAGGTAAACCAACTCAGAGAATTTGTATATGCTGGTGATTTTCTGTTACTCATATCTATCCCCTATAACTATTAAGAAAATAAAAGGATAAATTCAATATAGAAACTATATTAAAGGAACTTGATGAATAAGATATGAAGAACACTTATTATTCATCAAAAGCTCAAGTAATACTTTGAGTACATTCATCTATTTATAGACTAAACTATCTAACAAACTAGAGAAGAATCTAGAAGAAGCATCTAATAACAAATAGGAGAAGGATCTAGAAGAAGGATCTAATATTGAATATTCCAACACTCCCCCCTCAAGATGGAACATCTTGAATTGTAGAGAGAAAAGCAGAGATGCATGAGAAGCATCTGGAAAAGAAGCATGAGTTCGTCTAGCTGAGAAGCAATCCAGAGAAGGAAAAGAACAACATAATTCAATCGGAATGAAAGAGCATCCATGGCTCTGAAATCGGGCATTTGCTGAAGATAAACGTCATCAACATTGATGAGTAAAAGAAGAAACTGGAAATGCTTAAACAAAACCCAGTAACTAATGCCCGAGGCAAAGCTTGAAGCCATGCTTCCCTATCTAGCTCTTGAGGAATCGCACTCAATACGATGTTCAATAAATTCTCTTATGCAAAGATAGCAGCCGATATACCATTATGCCCGTCAAAAATATGTTGACGGATTGCCAGGAGCCTTTTGGCAATCAGATTTGATGAAAAATAAGTCCTCCCCTTTCTTAGCCAGAGCAGCCTGCCCAAACTTTACATTGGGTTTCATCACCTTCTCATTCCTCAACTCACGGCAAATCAGAGTCCCAAGTGAAACAGGTGGTTGCTTTGGCTTCATTTTAGAAACATCCGACTGGCTCATTCTAGTAATCTTTGTTCCATCATTTCCAAAGCAATATAGAAACTGATGGTCGTGAATTTCAAGTAGATCGAGAGCAAAAGCTAAAAGTTGAATTGAAAACCTAGAGAAAGAAAGTGCGAAATGGGGAGAGAAAATGGGGTTCCAGCAGGACCTCCGATTTGGACAATTATCAGGGATTTGGATTTTTTTTTTACTATTAATTCATAGATTTTCTTCCTTGAAATTGATGGAATGGTAATTTGAAAGAATAGAGAAATTGAAATTGCTCTGATAACATGTTAAAAAAATAAAAGGATAAATTCAATATAGAAACTATATTGAAGGAACTTGATGAACACTTATTATTCATCAAAAGCTCAAGTAATACTTTGAGTACATTGATCTATTTATAGAGTAAACTATCTAACAAACTAACTACATAACAAACAAGAGAAGAATCTAATAACAAATAGGAGAAGAATCTAGAAAAAGGATCTAATATTGAATATTCCAACAATAACAATGCCAATCTGCCTCGCATATGCATGTATATGTAATGGGGCTTTGAAATAATGAAAAATTGTTCGGACTAATCGGGTATTCTATACTTTGTCTCGCATTGTTCAGGTGTTGCAAATGACCTTAATTGACAAACATGCGGTCCATGGTCTTAGCAAGTCATACCTAGGCCGTGTGGATAAGAATGCAACATATACCATTCGTTGATGATATTGTTTTAATGGACTAGATTCAATTTGAATCAAGCATCTAAATGTTTTTATTTTGTTGTACCACTTATGAATTGCACTAAAGTCCTTAATCTTTGCTTAACGTCGTAATTATGTCCATACATTATTTTGTTGCTTTTTTATTCTTAATCTTCAATTTATTAGCACATTTTGACTCTAATAATGATTTATATCTAATCTGATACTTTTCTTTAATTTTTGTATTTATTGTTTTTCCTCTTATTTAAAAATATGATAGGCAAATAAATTATTTTGGTAAGCAAGAGCCAGTTGGCGAATAATGCTATGCTATAATCCACTCCTACACCAACTTCCCTAAGCAACCCACCTCGGCCCTGCTCACTCTTTCAAGTATTAAATAGCATTATTGCAGTATTGCTTGTTGAAAAATAAATGTGTTTTAGCATAATTTTGAGTAGGACACATTTCTATTTTTTTGGAAGATTTAAAGTAGATTCTTGTTTTTTTCCGTGAGAACATGAAATTCATATATTTAATTACTTGGCTAAAATGATACTCAATTAAATGAGAAATTGAAGATCAAAATGTACTCATTAAAAGTTGTTAGGTTTTAGCCGTGAAGCAAAATTATAGCTTCTCCCACATAGGAAAAATGAGAAGGCAATGACTAGCTTATATATGACCACATTTTAAGAGGTGTAATCATGTCGGGCATAGAAACTCTTCCTATGTGCGCGCGGAGGGGTATAAATCACATATCCATTAATATCTTAGGCTATTGAACTCATGTGCAACCATGACTTACATATACGAATAATAAATAGAAATTTAGCCTCTTAGGTCCATGTTTCATCTTTTTTTTTTTTTTTTATATATTTATGTTATTTATCTCCAACTACCCTTGCAGCTTTTTCAACTACTAAAACTCTTGTTTTTTATAGCCTATGTTAATGGTGAAGTTATTTGTCGGATTAATGATAGTATTAATAGTCTATTAGTCACACTTAGAGCCTATCAGAAGGCCATTTTCATTAGTTCCGAATACAAATTTCTCCATTCCAAAATATATTCTTTCTTTTTTATTAATCCCTGTCCGAATCTTGATGATAGTATTGAGATAAAATTTAGTCCGTCGATGTAGAAACTTAGAGCTTAGTTTCTACTAATTTCTTAGTTGTGTCTTGGGAGACTGACACTCAACAAAACCTTAAGAACTTACAATGATGGGTATATCTATTTTTAGGGATATTGTGTTTATCCCGACATTAGTTTGGTATTTTGTTGTCCCATTTAGTTTTGAATTTTTCTTTTGCAGTTTTAATTTCTTGTTCGTTATTTCTTAAATATATTATATCAAGTGTCAATTTTACTAATAATCTTAAAATTGATTTGAAAATAAAAAATAGTTCGTATTTTTTTTGCATTAGAAAATTAATGGTTTTTTGGTATTTCAAAAATGGCAACCAGATCAACTCATATGGATGTGTTTACTGAAAATCAAATCGTTGACTCAATCGTCAAGTTATGTCATGACTCAGACTTTAGTTCAATTGCCAAGTCATGCTTTGACTTGGACAATGGCTGAGAACAGTTGGCCTTGTTGTAACGGTTCTAGTTAATCATGGGCAAAAATAGGAGAAATTAAATGGGTTGAATTTCAAAAAAAAAAATGTAATAGAAGATGCTGTTTTATCTCACATCCTTGAATCTTGCAAGATTCTGATGCTCTAAAACTCAAAAGGGTAGCTATTACTGCATTTGATGCCAGGAAATCATGTACCTCAACTATGTCAATGGTTGATTCACTATACAAAATGTATACTATGATCAAAATGACTAAGGAATTGTGAAAGTATTTAGACCAAAAAATATAAAATTGAGAGTGTCGACACAAAAGAAATTTATTATTGGCCACTCCTAGATTATAAAATGGTGAACTCATAACTGTGATCAATCAAGTATAGGGACTCGAGTGATTTTACATGAGATTCATGCCAAAGGAATGATCTTGGTGAAACTTTCCACATGATGACTATTATAGAGAAGCTATCTTCGACGTGGAAAGATTTCAAAAATTACCTTAAGCATAAGTGAAAATAAATAAATCTCACAACTTAGCATAAATGAAAACAAATAAATCACAGCCTGATCCTTCCGCTACCACCACACACTCGATTTTTTTTTTTCATAATTTTAGTTTCACCAAATATGCCACACCCCAAGATTTTTGAGTGGGTCAAACAAAATTCAAGTCACCGTACTCTAACAAATCTCCACATTGACACAAATTTCAATACAAGAAATAAAACTTCACCATTCAGCAAAACTCTCCATCTCTCTCACAAAAGCCTCTAAGGGCAATTTCAACAACAAATACCAATCAAGACCAAGCAATGCTCAAAGCTACAAAGAGCTTGGTCATCATATCAGCAAGATTATCTTGGGTACCAACTTTGCTCACAATAATATCACCACGAGCAATAACGTTATGCACAAAATGATACCGCACATCAATATTTTTCATTCTCTCATGAAACATCTTATTTCTTTACGAGGAAAATAGCGCTGCGACTATTACAAAAGACTATGGTAATCCATAAGTCTTCACTGAGTTTACCAAATAGTCCATTATTCTAAATAGCTTCCTTATAAGGCTCTGTAATAGCCATTACTTAGCATCAGTAGTAGACAATGCAACTATAGTATGTAATGTAGCTTTACAGCTGATAGCACAGCAACCAATAGTAAAAAGATGCTTTGTAAGAGACTTTCGCATTTCTTATATCCCCCTTATCCTTGGCTGTTAGTAACATATCATCAATATATAAGAGTAGGTATATAAGCAACCATCACAACATTTTTTAAAGTAGACACAACTTTCAAAACTACTTATTTTGAAGTCATGAGTAGTCATAAATGAGTCAAATCTCTTATACCACTATCTAGGCGACTGTTTTAGGCCATAAAGGGACATTTTTAGCAATCACACATAGTCCTCCTTTCTTGTAACCATAAAACCCTCTAGCTAGTATGTAGATGTCCTCATCAAGTTCTCCATGTAAAAATTTTATTTTCACATCCAACCGTACAAACTCAAAATCATGCTTGGCCAGAATACCAAGCAAAGCTTGAAACGAACTATACTTTACAACTGAAGAGAACGCATCTGTGAAATCTACACTCAGAATTTGTTGTATCCTTTGCAACTAGTCTTGTCTTATACTTGGCTTCTTCAACTTTTGTTGTACCTTTTTTCCTTTTAAACACCTATTTGAAACGAACAACTTTCTTGTCCTTAGGTAATCTCACTAAATCCCATTCTTATATAGTGATTCCATCTCAATGTTCATGGCAAACGTCTATCTATTAGATTCATCACAACTAACTGTTTTTCAGTAAGTAGAAAGTCTTTACTGAATCAATACCATTCACCACATTCATTAAGTATTGTACTTTCATCAAATATAACATATTTAGCAATTATAGCTTTAGTTGTTTCTGTACACCATAAATTACATCATTTAGCACCGGACTTATAGCAAAAAAATATGCACTTTCTAGATCTAGGTTCCAACTTTCCATTATCAACATGAGTGTATGTAGGACATTTAAATATCTTCAATCAGAGTAAACAGCAGGAGTACCAGACCAACTCTCTTCTGAAATATTTTCGTCAGTAGCAATTGAGGGTTATCGATTAATAAAAAACAAGCTGTAGAAACAGATTTGGCCCAAAATGACTTAGGTAAACTAGCATTAGAAAGTAGACAACATACTTTCTTCATCAAAGTCTTAATCATCCGTTTTGCCATACCGTTGTCCTACGAAGTCTTGCAAATTATTAAGTGCCTCAAGATTTCTTTTGACTTGTAGGAAACATTAAACTCATTAGAACAAAACTCCAAACCATTATCAGTGCGGAGACCTTTCACCTACTTTCCCGTCTCTTTCTCAATCATAATCTTCCACTCCTTGAATGTAGTCAACGCATCATTCTTCTTCTTTAAGAAGGCTACCTGAACTTTTCATATAGTAAGCACCTCATTTGGAGGACACTCTAGATGGTCCCAAAAGATCATATGTATGTAATCAAATATTTCCTTCATTTTGTGAATGCCTTTGGTGAATCTAACTCTTTTATGCTTCCCAAAAATGTAGTTCTCACAAAACTTTAATTTACTAGTACTCTATCTGTCAAGAAGTCCTCTCCTGCAGAGGTCATCCATCCCATTCTTACACATATATATCCAAGAAACATATGCTAAGTCTAGTGACATCATCTTACAAGGAAAGAGTAGTGACAGTTGCATCACCTGCAACTATAGAACCCTACAAGACATATAACAAAGAACATATATGTTCTTTCATCACAATGAGGATACATTTTCTAACCTTCAGGACTCCACCTTCACCAATGTACTTTTACTCTTTTTAATTAAGAGTACACAAAGAGATAATATCTCTCTTCAGATCTAAAACATGTCTCACATTACAAAGTATCATCACGCTCCATCAAACATTTTAACTACGATCCTTCCAATACGAGCTACTTATCAGGTACATTATTTTCCATTATAATGACACCTTTAGAAGCTGTTTCATATGTTGAAAATCAAATGTAATTGAGACACATATGAAACGTGCAAGTTAAATCAAGAATTCAATTCTCACAAGGTTTGGAGTCGTCATCAGAAATAACTAGAAGTTCTCGTTCACTTTGACCATCTTCTACAACACTGGCTTCATTGAATTTTTTGTTGTTTTCACTTTTGATTAGACGCGTATATTTTATTCCTATTATGTAACTTGTAGTAATCATATTCGATGTGCCATTTTTTTTTTTTGCAATAATTACAAATTTTGTATCTATTTTTAAATTTCGATTCTTTCATATCACCACTAGAATACTACTCCTGTGTCCTCTCACGAACAATAAGGCCCTCTACTTGAGCATCAAATCCAAACACAAGTTGCTTCATCTTCTTCTTAGAGAACGGAGCATCATATACTTAATTGATGGTAAGAGTATCACAGCTATACAAAATAGTATCTGTGAAAGTCATAAATGAAGAGGGCAACGAACACAATAAACTCAACTCTGAATCTTCATCATTGTACTTAACCTCCATAGTCTCCAAATTAAAGACAATTTCATAAAGACGATTAAGTGATCTTTTATAAACACACCTTCAATCATGCGATGAGAATACATGTCCTGCTTCAGATGTAATTTTCTGGTTAAGCTTTTCATCATGCATAAATATTTCAATTTTAACCATAATACGACAGTGCTTGTTTTCTTCAAAATGACATGTAGTATTTGATTTGATAGATGACGTTGAATTTAATATAGGGATTTTTTTATCCTTACATTGTTTTTGCTCCTGCGTCCAAGTTGAATGTATCTTATCAAATCCTAACAAGGCATCATCCAAGTCCATTTGCGCGAGCACAACTCGCATTGTCATCGGCTATAATGAAAATTTGGTACTACGATCCAAAAGCGAAATCTCGTATTTCGTAGTTGCCATCACTGAAAACTAAACCTCACTCCGATACCAATTTATTATGAAAAAAAGAGAATAGGTAATAAAAATTAAGAACAAGAATACAAGATTTACGTGGAAACTCAAGACGGGAAAAAATTATGGGAAGATGAAGAAAAATTTACTGTATCAAAGATGATTACAAAAGGTACGGCTACTCCGAATAATATAATATGATGAAACTCTAACATACATTATAAATGTATATATAATAAAATAGGTCCATACAGCCTCGACTCTATCCCTACGTCCCCGTAGGGATTAGTTGTGGGCTACTTGATTGAGAGGCCCGATTGATCTGCTACCACTAGAGACCTCCATTTTTTTATAAATTTAGTTTTACCAAATATATTGCACTGCATATTTTTCGTGGTTGGGCCAAACAAAATTCAAGTCACCGTATTCTACCACTTCAAATTGAAGAGATAACACAAATTCTGACTAAGAAGAGGTTCAATCCAGTTATGGCTAAAGCAAATGTTGTGGAGTTTGATCAAACTTCTAAAACCACCAAAAACAAGCATGGGCTATCTGGTAGCAAATGGTCTAAGCTGAGACCAATGCTTTAACTGTGACAAAGTAGGGCGTAAGTCTACGATGCAAAGATAACAAAGAAGAATAAGAAAGAAGAAAATGTGTTTGAATACATCGGACATGATATGTCTGAAATTAGCCTAACAATTGCAATTTTGAAGTGAATATGGTGGATTCAAACCCAAAAGGGTACTGGATTGATACAATTCTATTCAAGATGTTTACTCTAATAAAGAGTTGTTCACTTTATTTGAAAGCAACTAAAAACGGGAAAAAGTAATCCATGGTAAATTTAGCAACATGCATATAGGACGAATACAATACAGCCTGGTTAAACCCCACCCCAAATCCGATTTAAAAGCCAATTTTTATATATTTTTTTTTTTATATGTAACCCATTTCCAAAAACTTGTGGACGGGTAAAAAATTGAAGCACAAGTCTTAACTCTAAATCCAAACCCACATATCCAATTCCAAATATTATTTTGTCCTTGTTATTCTCATTCTCTTTCAACAACTTTATCAATAGAACTTATATTTTCTTGATGCAATTATCTGTGATTTGGTTAAATAAAAGTGTGTTCAATTTTAAGTGCTGTCATGTTTAAACAATTTTTGAAAAATCAAGCACTCTAAACAAAATCTAGAATTTAAATCAAAATAGAACTTAAAAATTATTGAT